>JAGKTI010000619.1:108068-123238 GCA_018397915.1 Birgus latro | reverse complement strand
CAACATGAAGGAATAAGAGAATAACGGAAAATTCAAAAACAAGAGAAGTGGATGCCAGAAAAAACGATAACCACTATAACACAATGTAATAATAATAAAAAAAAAAAGCTTGAAAAAATAACGTAGTTCCCTATGATGAGGTAACAAAAAAATATCGGGTATTGGGAGTTGTAGGGAGTTTAGTATTTGACATTCAGAGTTTTAGGGAGTTCAGTATTGGGAGTTTGAAAGATGTTGCTCGAAAATGTTTGAGTTATAACAGGAAATCGATTGTAAAAATGTCTGTGAATTCCGCCCCCCCCCCCCCCCGTCTCTTTTCTCTTATCCCTCGCTTTTTACTATATTCTCTCTCTCTCTCTCTCTCTCTCTCTCAGTTTTGCTCATCTGTGGGGAACTCCAGTAGTCAAAACTAATTCGTGGTCTTCAGTATTAATTAATTGTAAACTCAGAATCTAAACACGAGTGTATGTATTTACGAGTATGGACGAGTCTGTAATTCTGTTCAGTTATTAATCGAGAAACATCATTTACTGTTTAGATTAACTATCTTTTAAAGCATTACAGTTTGGCATGACGAAACACTTCAGAATCGTATTTAAATGTACTATCCCACGCTGAGAGAGAGAGAGAGAGAGAGAGAGAGAGAGAATTTCATCAGCCATTTGCGATAAGTGGTTTATTTCGTAACGTGTAGCGGTAAACAATAATCAGGGTTACGATACTAATGTGGTATTTTGGGCTTTGTTGACACTTCATATTACGTCACGTCCAGCCCCCCCCCCTCTCTCTCTACGATGTTTCACAGTACCTCAAAATACCAAGCTAATGAAGTGTGTAGTCATCCTTCATTGTATTACGTTTTAATAATCAGTTATCATCGTCATCAGTATGAGAGAGAGAGAAAGAGAGAGAGAGAGAGAGAAGTGGTGTGGCTTAGAGGATTATTTGGTGAAGGGAGAGAGAAGTAGGGAAAAGGGAGAGAGGAGCAGGAAAGAGTGAGGGGGAGGGAGAGGTAGTGAGAGAATACAATACTGTACGAGGAAAAATGGAACGAGGGAGAGTAACAGGAATGAGGAAAGGGGAGAGGGAAAGTAGTAGGGAAGTAGTAGGAAGGAGAAGGGGGGGGGATTGGGAGTGTTGAAACTGTTTCAACATTGCTGCCAATCTTCAAAAATAAGATGGGAAGGACAGGAGAGCAACAACCAGCTGCTGTGTTTCTTCGTTCTATTCCACAGAACATCAAAACAAAGGAAAATTGTACCTACTTTTCAGGAAATACAGAATATTTAAGTATACTCTTAATAATTTAGTATAAATAAACTGTAGATAATATCTTTTGTGGTTTAAAAAACACTTGTTTCACCATAGAAAACACACACCTAGACTCGAGGGGGAACTTACGAAAACAAACTAAACAAACACCTTTCACTAAGTTCAACATACTCCCCACCATAGGAGTTCATAACTCCTGTCATAGGAAAGAAATTACAGAATCTATGAACTCAAAGATGCTATAGTAGCTATGTACATAATATTGAGTTTCAGCATGTGACTTGTCCCACAAAAATATTAATTTCCCAAAATAGTTTTACAAATAAAGACTTCAGTCTTCATAGTCATTAAACTAGAAACCGTCACAATAGAATCACAAATTTAATCTCTCAGGTGCTTTGGTTAGTCGACCAGGATGGTTATGATTCTCATCTGAATTTCCAAGAGAAGGCTTGGCTTCTTGAACTGTTTCAGCTACAATATCAGTCAGAACAAGATATTTCAAGGTGGTGTAATCATTGTACAGGTCTGTTGATTAACCCTTGGCAGTCTTGATCTTTACACTTCTAAGAATTCCATCTTTGCCAGGAAATATATCTACTATTACACCCAGGGACCACTATATATAATCTAGCAGTCTTTTCTTCCTTTACTAAATCTAAAGCACCTTTCTTCAGATTACACTTTGATGTAAAACCCTTAACAACAGGGGTTAAGTTTCTAATGTAGTCATTACTCCATAATTTCCAAAATTTATCAAGGGTCTGATTCCTTAGGATTTTCTTTCAAATCTTTTGCTGAAATACAAATTGGGGTGGTATTCACATGAATTTTAGAGCCATTACTTTTCCCAATAATGAAATGAGAAGGTGTTGTGGAGTAGCACAATTAGGTTCATCTCTAATATACATCAAAGGCCTGGAATTTATACACACTTCAGTCTCATGTAGGGTAGTTTCTAATTCACTTCTAGATATACAGTATAATTCACTCCTAAAGTTTTTCTAACAGCAGACTTCACAGATCTTATCAAGCGTTCCCACCAATCTCCCCACCAAGGGGACCGTGGAACTTTGAATTTCCAATGAGAGGATAGATGACCATACACCTTCTGCAGTTCATTAACAGATGCCACAAAGGTCTTAGCATTATCTGAATAAAGCACAAAAGGAAGCCCCTTTGGGCAATGAATCTCCGAATAGCAAGCATGCAGTCAGAGACACTCATAGACTCAGTAAGCTCCACATGAACGGCTCTGACTACTGCACAGGTGAAAAGTAAAATGTAAAACTTCTTAGATGGTACATCAGCACAGAATAGAGGACCAGTAAAGTCAAGACCAGTCACAGTAAATGGCAGTACAGATTTCACCCTTAATTCTGGAAGAGGAGCTACAGGCTGACTACATGCTCTTGAATCATGTCTTTGACACATTATACATTCTCTGGTGACAGCCTTTGCTAATCTTCTAATTCCTATTATCCAGAAACTATTCCGTAAAGTGGACATCATAGTAGAAACACCTGCATGCTCTAGAAATTTATGCTGAAAATTAACAAGCTGCTTTGCTAGGTAACTTTTGGGTATTATGACTGGGTGTTTATATTCATAACTTAAGTCTGTATACTCAAGTCTACCCTTGATTCTCGATAAACCTTTATCATCCAAGAAAGGGTCCAGTTTACTCAAGCATGTTCCCTTTGTGGAGAGGCTTGTTACTTATCATAGCATTGATTTCTTCTGCATATACCTCTTTGTATACAATCATTTTTGCGTTGGCATTGTCTAATTCATCAGCAGTGAGAGGGCCTGAAGATTTTTTAATTTGTGACTTACAATTGTTTATGAATCTTAAAACCCAGGCTACAATATGCTAAGCTTTACAAAAGTGATTCCATCTGTTAAACTCAAAGGTGTTGTAGGATTGATGGCAACACAAACACTATCATCGTGACATTCTGTTTCCACCTTAGTAGAAAACAAGGTTCTTCCTGACTAATGAACAATGGTTCCAACAACCAAAGGAGACCATTTATATACAAAGTGTTAGTTACAAGCTGATCGCCTAGTAATCCCCTTGAAATCAAATCAGCAGGGTTGTCAATTCCATAACAATGTTGCCAGCAACTAGGTGGAATTAAACTTTGGGTTTCAGTAACCCTATTTGCAACAAAGCAGTTCCATTTATAAGGGTCACCTTTTATCCAAGCAAGGACAATCTTTGAGTCTGTCCAACAAAGTTGGGGTATGTCCTTACTTAAATGAAGAGCATTTCTCACAAAGGTTATTAACCTGGAACATAACAGAGCCCCCATCAATTCCAACCTGGACAGAGTTACAGTTTTGATAGGTGCTACTCTAGATCTGGAAGCCACTAGTGATATCTGTACTTTGCAAGAGCCATCTTGGGACAGGGTTCTAACAAATACACAAGCCCCATATCCCCTTTCAGAAGCATCTCCAAAAGCGTGCAGTTTGGTTTTATCAAGGTTATTCCAAGGAATCTCTGAAAAATAGCATCTATCAAGACTCCATGACTTAAGAAATGTAGCACTCTCAATCCACATCTGAAATTTTCTTTGTAATTCTAGAGGTAACAAATCATCCCAAGGAATAACTAACTTCCAAATGTCTTGGAAGAGTATTTTACCAAACATCACAAAGGCACTTATAAAACCCAGTGGATCAGAAATTTTGGCAGTCAGACTAATTTTGACAACCAGACTAAGAACAGATCTTTTGGTAGATATTAATTCAACTTGGTCATTTAGTTTCAGTCTCTCAAAGGAAAATGTATCAGAGGAGTGTATATATACCACTTCAATCCCAGGACATTAATAGCCTCATCCTTACTTACATGGTTAACTTCATTATTAAATCTAGATGTTACGAGTCTGCTATTAGAAACCCGTTTTTCCAAAGGCATATCTGCATGTGACAAAACATGACAAGCTTCCTTAAACTTTGCACAAGCTTCATCAACACTATCAGCACCACTTAACCAGTTATCCACATACATACCTTCCTTTATTTCTTGTATTACCTGAGTCTGTGGATACATTTCAAGATGATGTCGAATAGTAGCATTTAATTAGAATGGGCCAGCAGTGTTACCAAAGGGAACATGCAGAAATCTCATAAACCTTATCCCAATTCTGCTCTTCAGCAAGAAACGATGCTCATCTCTATCTTTTCGTTTCACACCAATTTGCAAAAATGCCTTGGTAATAGCAGCAGCAAAGGCTAGGGGCCACCTCCTGAAACGAATCAGTATTTCCACTAAAAAATCAGGGTTGAGGGAAAGGCGAGTCAATAGACAGTCATTTAAAGATATTCCATTGTAACTACTAGCAAATGCATCAAAGACAGGCCTAATCTTAGTACTCAAACTGCTTTCTCTCACTACAGGATGGTGAGGCATATAATAGGTAGGGTAAGGGCTAGTAATCTCATTACATGGAATTTCCTCAATAATACCCTCCCTCTCATAATTATCAAACACCTTGTAATACTCTGTTTTAAGCTCAGCATAATTATCAAACACCTTGTAATACTCTGTTTTAAGCCCAGCATAATTATCAAACACCTTGTAATACTCTGTTTTAAGCTCAGCATCCTTATCTAACTTGGTATGCAATTTATCTAGCCTCTTTAATGCAAATTTTTCATTGTCAAAGAGACTACTCTTTGCTGCTTCACTCTTCCAAGGTAGGGCTCCTTCAGATCTACCATCAGCAAACTGAATACCGGTATTCTAAGAAACTCCTGCAAGACAGAGTTAGCTTCAAAATGACAGTCAGATTCCTTTGCATTAATCCCTACACTCTCTAAATCCCAAAACTTGCTTAAATCATAGTCTGACATCTTTGAAATACACAACATCTGAAATGAGGTGAAAGGAGAATATGGAACTGCATGCCAAGCTCCAGACAGTATCCAACCAAAAATTTATTTCTGGACTATTCCATCAACTTGAATAGTATCACTGGGGATCATGAATTGCCAGTATGCATCCAGACCTACTAATATATCTGTGTCTATCTGGGAATTATTTAGGTAATCATCAGCAAGTTTCACATGAGAGAATTTCAGCTGCAGTCTGTGAATCTCATGCATAATTACCATCAAGTAATTTCAGAGCATAAATGTTACTTTGTTTGCTCTTATTTGACTTATCACCTCCAAATGATGAATATGAAATGGGCTGACTTGAAATCCACTTAAGTTTACACTTGTTACCGTACCATACCAAGTTTACTACTTGTTCTGTCAGACCCAGTGTTAAACATAAGTTTAGCATCATGAAGAGCACCGTTGGCTGCAATAACCTTAACCTTTGCTGTTTGCAAAATAGTGCATGTTTTATTACTGTAGTGGAGGCAATATTCTGAAGAGCTACGCTATCTTGAACTGATGAACTATTAGCATTGACATCACTTATAATTTCAGACCTGTGCTCAGTTGTAGCCTTCATGTGGTCATAACTAAATTTGTGCCCAATTTAACACCACACATTAGAATACTGTGATTACCATTGCATTTTGCACACTTAGCAAAACATTCCTTAGCAACATGCCCTTTACTTAAGCATTTAAAGCACAAACATTTAAAGTACAAACTGGCATATTTAATTCAATCAGCACGGTCCCTTCCACTTAATTTCAATATTTCAAAGCATTTTTCTTATTTATGTCTCTTACTACAAAAACCACACGTAGGCCACTCACCGTCAGACGAGGCGTGAAAAGCTGAAGCAGAAGACACCTTCTCCCTCTACCCCTTAGGATGCCAGTTCCTTTTTTCTTCAGGTGTACTACTGGTAGGCCTTTCTGAATTCCTTGGAGTAACGTCCTTGAAAGTCTCTGAACGTTCAGTACTCTCGATTTCTTCTTGCAAGAACTTCAGAAGCCATTCTAAGTCGCTTTCACGTCCAGCACCTTTCCAAGCCCACTCCAGTCAGACTTCATTTGGAAGACGAGACAGGATAATTATTGTCAGGAAGACTTCGCATTGCTTACAGGACACACCCGACGCTTCTAAACTTCTGATATGTGTCAGTAGCTTGTCATGCAAATTCCAAAGTTGGGACATATAATTGGGACCTCTTGTCTTTGCAGGAACCTTGCCATTTAAGAGAGCTTGAACATGAGCAAATATTCTCTCAGGCCTTCCAGATCTCTCCTTCAGTAGATCACATGCAGTCTTATAATTAGCACTTGTGAGAGAAAGACCAGAGATGACAGATTTAGCTTCTCCTTCCAACACTGAATCTAAATAGCTAAATTTGCTTATCGCAGGAATTTCTGCATCATTAACATGAGACATAAATTGGCCCCAAGAAGACTGCCATTCTGTAACTTCTGCTTTGAACTTGGAAGTTCTAATTTTGGCAACATTACTTGTGCAACCAAGGCTCCTTTGGCACCATTTGAGCTAGAAGCATCACCACCATCCTCATTACTAGTCAAAAATAATTGTAATCTCTCAAAAGCTTTAGTCCTGTGTATAAGAGCCTTAGATCTGAAGTCAGCTGCCTCATCTAAGTCTTCATCAAGGTCACCAGGCTCTAACTCCACCTCTATTTCTGACTGCACTTCATCTAGCTTAATTAGAGAGGCAGAGATCAAAGTTTTCAATAGCACTACTAACCTCACTGGCAGTAATATCTGGCATCTCTAAAAGGCTCTGAAGTTGGTTGACGGTTAACGGTGCTTACAGAGGTATTGCCTTTGCAACGGCACCTTTTTACTCTTCCCGGAGCTGCTTTCCTTAAACGTTGAAAAATGTAATGTACTTAATGTAGGCAGGACTATTGGAGATACTAAATACAGCTTAGATAACAAAGAAATTAGCAAATCGGAATGCAAGGGAGATCTAGAAGTTATGGTTATTAACGACCTCAAACCAAGGCAACAGTGTATTAATGCAAGAAATAAAGCAAACAAGGTCCTAGGATTTATTTCGAGAAGCGTGAGCAGTAGGTCATCAAAAGTAATACTGCAACTTTATCTAGCATTAGTAAGGCCACATTTAGATCACAGTACAATTATGGTGTCCTTACTATTGAATGGATATTAACTTGTTAGAAAATGTACAGAGAATGACAAAAATTATACGTGATGTTCGAAACCAGTCATATGAAGACAGACTGAAAAGACAGTCTGTACTCACTAGTGAGGCATAATTGAGGTGTTTAAGTGGATGAAGGGTATAAATATGGGAGATATTAGCAAGGTACTTAAGTGAGTGTTATGCTCTGTGTTTTATGGCGCGACCTCTTGCTCCGTAAGACACAGACGCAAGCCTTGGGTTCTTTATTTCAAGACTGGACTAGAACATATACCAAAGGAACAGGGCAAAAAAACAGGCAAGCCAATATTACACATATATTAACCAGATTGACTGATGCAATACAATATAGAATATTACATGTGGCACTTGCAGAATCTCTCATGGTACAACTAAGGCAACACACAATATAGCAGTATAGCACACTGGGAATTACCAAGTCTGTGGCTCACTCGGAGTCCCGACTGGGGCAGCATACACTGTTCAATATTAGCGCAGCAGTTCTAGGCCTTGGGTATAGTTCACTTGTATCACTGGGGAGCACTGAACCTTCACATTAACAAGAGTTCACTGGGAGTCACAGGGGAAGTCAGGAGTCACTAGTTTCACTATATGGGTCACTGGGGCGGTTGTTACAGCACAGAGGGAACGGACAGTAGTTATCACAGGGTAGGGAGAGCTACACGGGGAATGTTCCACTGTGGAGGGGGGGAATCGCAACAAGGGGGTGTTAGCACTCACGGTGGTGGCAGAGACTTTATAATGTGGAATAGTGTCACTCGCAGTTTTGGGGTTTGAGTCTGGAAGGTTCAGGTGGCGGCCCAGGGTAGGTGGGAAGCCGTCCAGGTAGTGTGGGGCTGCCTCACGATGTGGGCGTCGAAGTGGTGTGGTTGGAGGTTCACCTTTGGTCCTCCGGAAGGCGGCCTCGGGAGTGGCAGGGCCCTCGGGATTGGTGCCGAACAAGGCCAAGAGGCAGGCAGCCCTATGCCAGCCTCGGGACGTCATCGGAGTGAAGTGGACGGCCTTGGGCTGGGTGGAGCCCGGGGTCGGCGGCGTGCCCCTTGGTGGCTGGGGGCTGCGGTCTCACCAGTGGGAGGAGGCTGTCGGGAGTCGTCTGTGGCCACGGTGTCCCTGTGAGTCCATCAGAATCTGGGCCCATAGAGGGGATGGCTGGATAGACAGGACGCCCACAACCGATCCGCTTCACACGTCCTGCCACGAAGTACCTGCTGGGGAGCAATCTCCACCCCAAGTGGTGTGGGGGGAGTAAGAGGGGCGTCTCACTTGGCCACAGGAAGGGTGGGCTGAGCCAGAGACCTGCTCCTGTACGGAAGCCTTCGGCCTAGTGGAGGAGGGAGAACCGGCGGTCGCTCCCTCTACTTGGCAGGTCCGATGGACGCTCCCAGAACTCCATGCCAGGGATGGAGGAGGAGATTTCGAGGAAGCTCCTCTGGCCTGGCAAGTCAAGCGGACGTTGCCCAGGCTTACGGGCTGGGCAGTGGAGGAAGGAGATCCGACGAACACTCCTCCCATCCGGCAAGTCCAGCGGACATTACTGGGTCAAAGCTTGTTCCGGGGGTGACAGGAGGGAGAGGTCCGGTGGACGCTACCACGCTCCAGCTGCCGGGGGAGAGTTGCAGCCGCAGAGTAACTGGCGGGTGCCTCCACTATGGCAGGTATGGCGGACGCTACCAGGGCTCTGCTCCCTTTCCTGGGAAGGGCAGGAGAGTTCCGACGTACGCTCTCACATTGGCTAGTCCGGTGGACGTAACAGTGCCTCCACTCCTGACGGCGGGTGGCAGAAGAGGGAGAATCGGTAGTCGCTTCCTCTGCAGCAAATCCGGCAGATATTGCTTTGCCACTGCTCCCCTAGGGTGTCGTAGGGCTGAGAAGACCTGTGGTCATTCTCCCTCTGCTAGCAGTTCCATCGGGATCTGCTGAGGGCCTATGTGGGACTGCTAGATTGCAAGTCCCACCTCGAGTCTGGCGATGGCTGCTGCGGCCGGAGAGTAATGTCCCCGGACTGCTACCTTGGTGTTGGTCCGGTTGCAGGGAGGAGGGGCATATGGGAGAAGGTGACCTGGGCCGGTGTGCCCCGGAAAGTAGAGTCACCTGTGTCCCCTTGTAGGGAGGTTGTCACCTCCCTGTCATCTCCTTGGTGGGTGGGGGTGTCTTCGTCGGGGTGCATTTTAGTGAGCATACAGGATAGAACTAGAAGTAATGGTTTCAGACTAGAAAAATTCTCTTTTCAGTAAGGAAATACTGTAGATAGAAATTGGTTTGGTAATAGAGTAGTAGACAAATGGAATAAGCTACCTAGTAAAGTACTTGCTGCCCCTTCCATGAGAGTTTCAAGCATAGGCTAGATAAGCATATGACAAATGAGGAGGGTATAGAAAAAAAAACTTATTACCAATACTATTTCATACTCTTTCCTTTTCAGGTTACACTGTGATAGTCTCTGTTCTCCTTTCACACTTTACTATAAAATGTCCACACGTTTTTGTATGGTGCTTGGTGTTCTTTCTTACTTTTTCCTGCCAGCTTCGGCTGGAGGGTTTGGAGGACGGGGGAGAGCCTTCTTCTTTGCTGTCCTTATCTCATTCTAGTAGTTCAGTTACTCTTCTAGGAGCTGCCTAGCATGGGCCAACTGGCCTATTGCAGTTATCCTCTCTTATGTTCTTCTTTTAGTTCTTTTTTCCTTTAATTCCACATATGGTGCAGTATCTCCTTTTTCTCCTTTAATCTTGCTTCTTCAAATAAAGCTCCCAATTATTTCCTCCTCTTCTTCCTGGTACAGTTGTTGTAGCTCTGCTGCTGTTTATCTTTCGTTTTGTAAACTCGGGCACCATAATACAAAATGTTTCATATCTTCCACATCCGCCCCACACTGCTTGCACTCTGTTTGTTCATTCGTGTGTCAGTTTCTGTCATTTAGGTCCAGTGTATTTGACCTTGCCTTGAATAGGGTTATTGATACTGGATAATTGTCATGTATTTCCTCTTCCTGTATATTTCTTGGTTTGACAGTCAGGTAACCCAACCTTTAGCAGCTGCACTTTTCTTCTGTAACTTATCCATCGTAAATGTTTGTTAGCCACAAATTTACTCACAAGAGGTGCTTAACATCTTATAACCTCCCGGGTCTGGGCACCAAAATGTTGAAACCGCTTCAACATTGTGGCTAATCTTCAAAAATAAGACGGGAAGGACAGGAAAGCAACAACCAGCTGCTGTGTTTCTTCGTTCTATTCTTTCCATCATGTGATCATTTTCACAGAGCATTAAAACAAAGGAAAATTAGTACCTACTTTTTCAGGAAATACAAAATATTTAATTATACTCTTAATAATCTAGTATAAATAAACTAGTAATATCACAATATACAGTATTTCTTTTGTTATTTAAAAACACTTGTGTTGCATCATAGAAGACACACAGACCTAGGCTCGAGGGGGGACTTATGAAAACAAACTAAACATACACCTTTCACTAACTTCAACAGAGAGTAAGCACAAAGGAAGAGAGTAGGGATGGCGGGAGAGAAGTAGGATGGGATGAAGAGGGTGAGTGAGGGAGCGAAGTAGGGAAATGGAGGTGGAGAGGAAAGGAAGGAAAGCAAAAGCAAAGTAGGGAGGGAAGGAGAGAAGGGAAGAAGTTGGGAAGGGGAGGGAGAGAGGAGGAAGTAAGGAGAGAAGCAGGAAAGTGGAGGGAGGGAAGGGGAGGAGAAAAAGGAAAAAAAAAAATGTAGCAAGGCATTAACACCAGAATATGGTTGTAGTCACAGTTTGTATCGTACTGTATCGTTTATAAAGGCTGCAACATACTTGCATGAGTCAAGTCTTGGTCACCTGATGGATTTCCACACTGCTTGATCTCCACCAGCATCCCTCTTCAGTCCCTGATCCCAGAGGTCACCTGCTGTGACTTCGTTCTAGGTCTTTTTTCATCTGACTCACACAGCCCTACCCTTGATGTTCACATCTCTAACCTTCTGCACCTAACTGTCATCCCTCATCCTCTCAACATGCCCAAACCATCTCAGTCTGTCCCTCATTGCAACACCAGTACATTCTAGTCCCATGCTGTCTCTCAGTTCTTCAGTTGCAAATTGTTATAGAAGTACATTATATAAAGCACATGTTCTGTAATGGTAAAGAAGCTACAAAAGGATGAATATCTCTGCCAAGTTAAGGTGGACAAACTATACTTCAGTAGTAAATAGGATGATGATGTTAGTGATGATGATGTGCCACATGCTGCCGCAGACACTGAAGCGCAAGGAGCGAGAGTATGAGCATGAGATGGAGCGCCTGGCCCGAGAGAAGATTGCACATCAGCAGAAATTGTCAAGCCTAAAGAAGGAGCTGTCGGCACGTTGGGACCACATTGACTTCTCAGCTCTCCTGCCTGACCCAACCAGCCTCGACCACCACAAGGACAAGGATACCAAGAGCACCACTACAGGTATTATCCTACATCAGTAAAGATTAGGGTTGTCATGACTCTACAGTATGTAAAATCAGACTAAGCAGAAACTGTGCAAAGTGATACTAATACGTTAGGTATTCCTACATCCTTCCCCCCATTCTGTATTAAAAAAAAAAAAAAGTTTAGAGAAACATAAAGTATTTTTATGTAATTTTTAAGCATCATATTGCCAGTAAAATAAACCTGCTTATAAAGGATACTATTTTTACAGCATCTGAGCAGCCTGACCTTGATGATGACCCCACTCCAACCCCAAATTCAGCCCCAGCTTCGGCCCCGTCCCCACGTGATGCTGGCACTCAGGTCTCCACCTCAGTGACTGGCCCACCCGCACCACCTCCCACCATGTCGCCCCGCCTGCACTCAGACCCTGCTCCACGACAGCCTCCCACCAGTTTTGGGAGTGAGGGTGTGGCTGGGCCGCCCCGAGACTTCAGTGACCCCAACCAGCCACTCAATCTGTCAACAAGTATAGATGCAGCTAGAGCATCCCCACGTGGACCAGCTGGCCGGTCCCCGCATCAAGCCGGTGAATGGACAGCGCCACAACAACCACCACCACAACAGCAGGCACCACCACCACCACCACCAGTATCACACTACACCCCAGTGGTTGCTACATACACCACTACTGCTGCCACGGGAGAGGAGGAGACTTGGGGTGCAGGGGAGGGGGCAGGCCGAACCCCCCCAACCCCGGTCCCGACCGAGCACCTGCCAATCGTGGGTGGGGCAACCGGCCTTCATCTCCCTGCCCATCTAGTGGCTGGGGGTGTCCAGCTAAATGGGGCACCCGGCGGCCTGTTGGGTCAACCGGCCATACAGGTCATAACACCGGAGGGATATAAACTTCTGCCAGCCGACCATCCTCACACCCACACCCACCCTGCCCCTAAACCTCTCACGATCACCCTTGCTCATCCAGGTATGTCGCACTGTCTCCCTCATCCTTCCTTTAAATTCCTAGTAACTTGCAGACCTATGAAATTTCCATTTCTATAGCAAAGCTGCTTTGTTAATTCCTCTACTTTACACCTCCAGTTGTACAGAAAAAATTAATATAGGACGTATTGGAACACTTTGCTAACTTATAACAAGGACTGCCTTTAGCAGGAGAAGCAAATTAAATGTGACAAATTTCTCAGTTGTGCCGAGATTGAGAAAGCTATCAGTCTTTTTATATACTGCATAGTCAGACACCCTTATTCTGGAGGGGATGGCCACACTTAAATTTCCTCCATGTCACCCTGGCCTGTGCCATCAGGCTGCCCTACCTTCATCTCACACCACCCTCATTCTTGCATTGGTCCACCTGTCTCCCTTTCCACCTTTGTTACAATATTCTTAAAGTAAATCTATGTCTCCTTTTGCTTCACAATGCCAGGCCATCTCAAAACTCCTCTTCCTAATACTTTCCAGCACATTCACATCAACACCACAAGGTTCCTTAACATCCTCATTAGTCTGTCTGGTTCTACATCTAATTCCAAGTAAATTCAGTCACTTATCTATCTCACTTCAGCGGCAGCAGCAGCAGCAGCGGCGAGTGGTGGAGGTAATGATGGGGAGCGTGGGGATGCCTCAGAAGATGCAGGAAAGGTGGTGGCTGCAGCTGGGGGGAGTGCCACACCCATGATGGTGGCATTTAACAACAAGAATGGTGTACCTGCCCTACACCTTACTGTCCCAGCCCCACCTCGCACCCTCACACCTACACCAGGTTTGTCTCAGTTGCCCTAAGCTCTGATTTACACCAGTGACCTAAGTATTGTGTGGAAAGCAGCAAAGACTACATCATACACAGAGAAAGGCCAAATACAGAGTACAGGATTCAGTTTATTTCAACGTTTGACTCATAAGAGCTTCTTCAGGAATAACATCAGTGGGCAACACTCCACTCCTTAAATAGTCCCCAGGCTGGATGGTGACCTAAACACAACAAGTAAACAGTCATACACCATCTGGTTAACCTGGCTGTCTGCTTGTTAAGAGGTATGCCAATGACTTTGCTAATATAGAATCCATTATTTTGGTTGCTATTACATTTGCAATGAAGATGGACTCATAACATCTATGTTTCATGGTACTGTCTACATATTTAATCATTTTAGAACATTTCCAGTTGGCTTTATGGCCTTTGTCAAACCTGTGTTTAACAATTGCATAATTACCTCCGCCAAGGAGGTTATGTTGTACCCCACATTGGTGTGTTCGTCTGTTTCATTGTCTGTTAGCAGGATTACTTAAAAAGGTATGAATGGATTCTGGTGAAATTTTGTGAAAAGGTGGGCCATGGGCCAAGGAAGAAATGATTAAATTTTGGGCTGGATCCATATCCGTATCCAGAGTATCCCATATAATATCTCCAAAAGTTCTTCATGAATTTCAATGAAATTTTGTGGAAAGATGTGCCATGGACCAAGAAAGAATTGATTAAATTTTGGGGTGGATCCAGATCCAGGGTTACTCAAAAAGTTATGAACAGATTTTGATGAACTTTTGTGGAAGGATGGGCCATGGGGCGAGGGGGAAATGATTAAATTTTGAGGTGGATCTGGATCCAGAGTATCCCACATAATATCTCATTTAGTTCTCATTGAATTTCAATGAAATTTTGTGGAAAGGTGGGCTATGAACCAAGAAAGAATTGATTAAAGTTGGGGACAGATCCAGTTCTGGATCCTATATCCATGGATCTGGACTCGGATCCTTAATGATGGAAATAGCATTGGCAAAGGTATGCACTCTCTGAGTGCTTTCTAGTTCATATTGAAACACTTTGTGTCACATTTGTGTTCCATCACTCTTTTCTCTAAACCTCAAAATGTTTCTCCAACATATATTTTATTACATCCTGAACAAGGTACACTGTAAACTCCTGCCTGGCATACGTCGTGTCTGCTCTTTTTCTTTTTCAATAAATTGCCCACTGTTACAGAACCTATTCTCACAACACTGATACTGACCTTACTTAGCAGTGGGGAAACATTACTATGGGGAGGCGGTAGCTCGATCGGTAGAGAGTTGGCTTGCAGTCCCGAGGGACCCAGGTTCGAATCCTCGCTGGGGCAGGGAACAGTTTAGGGATTTGAATTTCATTAAATCAGGCTTTACTGATCTACCAGAAGACCCGCCAACATGTCGTAAAAATAACCCCGATAATACCAATACATCAGTCCTGTATGAGACAGCCCTAGCATGTATTCAATATGGACGGTGGGTGTTAGCGCCGAAGTGGTGACATGTAGAGGTGTATGGTATGTAGGAGGACGGCTGGGCCTTGATAGCAGGCTGTAAAGCCTATGCCCAGAGTCGGACACATAAAAAAAAAAAAAAAA
>JAGKTI010000619.1:91881-107933 GCA_018397915.1 Birgus latro | reverse complement strand
GTGAGCATGGAAGTGAAAAAGTTGTTACATGACAGTATTGTGATACCAACTCTGACATATGGAAGTGAAGCTTGGACCCTGTTGGAAGGACAGAAGTCAAGAGTGAGAGCAGTGGAAATGAGTTATTTGAGAGGAGCATGTGGAGTCACATGGAGAGACAGACTAACAAATGAGGAAGTGAAGGAGCGTTGTGGTGTGGTTGAGGATGTGATGGGAAGCGTTAGGAGAAGCACGTTAAGGTGGTTTGGGCATGTGGAGAGGATGGAGAGTGAGAGACTGACAAGGAGAGTGTATGTGAGTGAGGTGGAGGGGGCGAGAGGGAGGGGGAGGCTGAGGATGAGATGGAGGGATGGAGTGGAGAGGTATATGAGAGAGGGAGGTGTGAGTTGGGAGCGTGGTAGTGAAATGGCAGGGGACAGAGTGACATGGAGGCGATTTGTTTGTGGCCACCCCATGCAGGATTAAAGCGTCTGGCAATAGATAGATAGAGAGACAATATAATGTAAAAGGAAGTCAAATTTACAATATGTACTGTACAATATAATGTAAAGGAAAATAACCAAAATGTATCCTAAAATACCATAGATGAGAGAGAGAGAGAGAGAAAGCAGCCCTGAAGCAGTGTTGAGTGCATTGTCAGGCTGAGGGAGAGATGGAGGAAGGAGGGAGGGAGAGAATGATTGAAAGAAAACAAATCATGGCACCACAACAGCGAGGTCATCTGGCGCCATATGTAAAACAATACTTTACTGTAATAATTTTTTAAATATAATTAGATATAATAAAAACAGAAAATACAGAAATGAAAGCACAAGTTTATAAGTCACTCATAAAAGAAGCAAAATTCCCCAGGTAGATGCACAAATCCCAGGAGAGAGAGAGAGAGAGAGTATGGAAAATGTGGCAACACTGTACGCAGGTTGGAGCCCCACCCAAACCGCACTTTTGATTTGGCCTGACCATAGCTACTGAGGTATTAGATAACATGATCATGTTTTCACATTATTCTCTTCTCTCTTGTCTTGTATGGATATTTTCGGCCTTCGGCCTTGCCCTCATGAGAAAGTAGTGCAGGAATTTCAGTTCAGTGAAAGCATTAAGAATATTCTTATATTCCTCCTCTAGATATTCTCTCAAACATATCCTCAAGGCCCGAAGATAAAATCCAGTGACAATCCCTAGTTTAGTCGTGTTATCTGTTGCAGAATAAAATTGTGCATACCGGTAATCATTCTTATAAGTAATTTCCCTAAAAACTTTAAACTTTAGCTGGTTTTCGTTTGTTAATAAAAGTACATCTAGGTAAGGCAACCTGTTGTCATTCTCATATTCTACCATAAATTTTATGCTATTTTCCACTTTATTTACCTGATCTAAAAGCCTGCTCAAATCTAACTTACGAGGAGCTATCAGAAGTACATCTACATACCTAAGCCAAACTGCAGTACAGTACTTCACTAGGAACTATGTAATTAAAGCTAGTAGCTTCTAGGTGTTCTAAAAAATAAATTAGCTAAAACTTGGCTGAGGGGGGGAACCCTATTGCCATCCCTACCCATTGCCTACAATATTTATCCTTAAAAGTGAAGCAAGTTAGAAACACAGAGGTCAACTAACTAATAAAATAATTCACAGGCATGTTACCTAATAACTCAGTAGGCCGTAATGTTTCCTCACTGCTAAATAAGGCCAGTATCAGTGTTGTGAGAGTAGGTTAACAGTGGAGAATTGACTGAAAAAGAAAAAAGGGTAGACAGGATGTATGCCAGGCAGGAGTTTACAGTGTACCTTGTTCACGATGTAACAACATATACTGTATGTTGGAGAAACATTTCGAGGTTTAGAGAAACGAGTGATGGAACACAAATATGACATGAAGTGTTTCAGTATGAATAATGTGACTGTGAAACGTAGGTCTGACAAAGACCATAATGGCAACGGAAGAGATTGTAAAATGACTAAATATATAAACAGTACGATGAAACGTAGATGTTATGAGTCCACCTTCATTGCAAATGTATGTACTGTAATATCAACCAAAACAATGGAATCTTTATGTTAATGAAGCCATTGGCATACCTCTTAATGAGCAGACAGCCAGGTTAGCCAAGTAGTCTAAGATTGTTTACTTGTTGTGTTTGGATCACCATCCAGGCTGAGGACTATATGAGACAAGTGCCATTTTTAAAAGACAAGAAAAACTCCTCCAAAGTCTGGCTACATTTAAACAAGTATATTTCAGCTACTAAGACAGATATTGCATTGCTTTTTGTTTCTAGATGTATTGCATGGTCTCAGCTATAAAATCCTATCATTTACATGAGTGAGAAAAAGAGAGAGAAACACTAAATTTTATTTCACATACAAAGTATACACAACACCTGCGTACAAACTCAGTTACGTCGTAAACTCTCATACTCATGAATTCGCATACACATACAGGCATCCACACATGCACATGTAGGCAATAATAGGCACATTATAGGCACAGATGAAATAATAGTGACAGTAATAATAATAATGATTACAAATGACTTTGGTAATAGAGTGTTTGTAATGACAGTAAATTGAGTTTGCAAGCATGTGTGTGTGTGAAAGTGTAGTGTATACTATGTATGTGAAATAAATGTAATGATTCTCTCTCTCCCTCTCTCATGTAAATGATAGGATTTTATAGCCGAGACCTTGCACTACATTTAGAAACAAAAATTGATGCAATATCTCAGTTCCTCAGGTATACAGTACAGTATATGTTTAACACTCGCCAGACTTTGGAGGCGTTTTCTTATTTTTTAAATACAGTATTTGCACTTGGGACGTTATGATTCCAAGCACCTCATTTAACCTGCCCAGTCCCGACTGGTTTTTTACCCAGCCTACCCCCAGATCCCGACCGATTTTCGACTTTTTGTTTTTTGGCTCAAACCTCCGCTTTTGGTGAGAAGCATCAAAAATTCAGAGAGAGATCGCCCTCCTGAGCTTAAAAAATGTTGATACAGGTGTCATTCAGCCTTATGTTTTCCTTCTCTTTCAGAGTACATGGCTAAAGAAAATGAACTATAGAAGGATTTAAAGTGGCTTGAAATATCAAGCCACTTTAAATTACGTATTTATTTATTTATTTGGCACGAATTTATGTGTAGTAGAGTCCCGGAGGTTTGGAAGTCAGGTATAATTATTCCTCTGTATAAAGGAGAAGGGGAAAAAGAAGTGTGTGGTAATCATAGGGGCATTTGCCTTCTTAGTGTAATAGGAAAAGTATATGGTAGGATACTTATTGACAGAGTTAGGGAAATAAGAGAGGAATTAGTTGGAGAAGAACAGGGAGGTTTTAGGAAGGGAAGAGGTTGTGTAGACCAGATATTCATTCTTCGATCTTCAGTGGAAAAGTTTCTAGAGAAGGGAAAGAAGTTGTATGCAGCCTTCATGGATTTGGAGAAAGCATATGACAGGGTGGATAGACAAGGATTGTGGAAAGTATTAAGAATATATGGAGTGGATAGAAAGTTGTTGAAGGCAGTGAAGAGTATGTATGAGGGTGCTAAGGCTGCAGTGCGTGTGGATGGCAAACTGAGTGAATCTTTCCATTTGAAGGTTGGATTTAAACAAGGATGTGTCATGTCGCCATGGTTGTTCAATCTGTACATGGATGGAGTTATAAAAGAGATACAAGGTCGGGCAGTGGATGTTGGAGCGGCCCTAGTGAGAGAGGGCAGTGTTTGGAAACTCCCCGTATTGTTGTTTGTAGATGAGTGTTGTTAAGACGAAGGGGAGCTGCAAGGCTTGGTAGATGAGTTTGGGAGACTGTGTAAGAAACGGAATATGTAGGGAAAAGTAAAGTGATGGTCTTCAAGAGAAGTGAAGCCAGTGAGTGTACAATGAGATTGGATGGGGAGGATATGGAGAATGTGAGTGCATTTAAGTACTTGGGTAGTGTGATGAGTAAGGATGGAAGTCTGGAGGGTGAAGTGCTTGAAAGGGTGCAGCAGGGAAGGAAGGTTGCTGGTTCATTGAAAGCAGTGGTAAGAAACAGGGAAGTGAGCATGGAAGTGAACAAGTTGTTACATGATAGTACTGTGATACCAACTCTAACGTATGGAAGTGAAGCTTGGACCCTGTTGGAAGGACAGAAGTCAAGAGTGAGAGCAGTGGAAATGAGTTATTTGACAGGAGTATGTGGAGTCATATGGAGAGACAGACTAACAAATGAGGAACTGGAGCATTGTGGTGTGGATGTGGACGTGATAGGAAGCGTTAGGAGAAACACGTTAAGGTGGTTTGGGCATGTGGAGAGGAGGGAGAATGAAAGACTGACAAGGAGAGTGTATGTGAGTGAGGTGGAGGGGGGGAGAGGGAGGGGGAGGTCGAGGATGAGATGGAGGGATGGAGTGGAGAGGTACATGAGAGAGGGGGGGGTGAGTAGGGAGGGGTGTAGTGAAGGGCGGGGGGACAGAGCGACATGGAGGCGATTTGTTTGTGGCCACCCCGTATGGGATTGAGGCGTCTGGCAATAGATAGATAGATAAGTCTATATTGGTTTTCACACAATAATATAGGCGATAAAAGCATTGTTCACTCACCCAAAACACCAGTATATGGCACCTACCTTTACGACATTACCACCTTATAACTTCTGTTTGTTTCTACCTCTAGCTTCTTTGTTTCTTTTTCCTCCACCTCAGGAATCACTTTCACCTTGAATTTCGTCATTGGAGAGACCGTGGGGCAACATACCTTTACTGGTCAGGTTACTGCTAACAGGTGAATTGCCCAGTGTGGGGGGAAGGGGGGGAGGGAGGGGGGTTAGGTGGGGCCAGGCTGTATCCCCGCTTGACAGCAGGTAGAGGAGGGTCTCCCACATATGCCTACCAAAAATCACCCGCGAATGTTGAAAAATGTGCACACAATGAATGGGCCTTGCAATTGAGTGACGTACGATGCACGTTGGTGAGTCTATCCGCGGAAAAAAGTAGCGATGTGCATCGTACGTTGGTGGGACTCTGTGGGTTAAGGAGTAGGGCATTATCCACTGATGTTATTCCTGAAGAAGCTCTGGTGAGCAAAACTTTTAAATAAACTGGATCCTGTACTCTGCATTTGGCCCTTATCCATGTAGTGACGTAAGTTCAGTAGTTGATCATAATCATCATCATACTCCTTTCGCACCCTAGGGCAGGGTGAGGTGTAGCAACATCCACACGGCCCAGGTTTGCCCAGTCCAATGGGCCACGCTTCCATTCACTCATCATCCAAGCCCCCGGATTCCTGGCTCTATCTCATACATTCTGTAGCTTCACATAAACATATTCGATACAGTCAATCCGGATGTTGCCACGTTAAAAAGGGGTGCCAAATCCCTGATCATGCATTTCTTCTTACAACATTCATCCAGCCAGCTTGATCTCATGTCAGTTCCCTAGCCTCACCGACTTCCATTCCTATCTTCCTTACACACTCCAATAATAATAATCAATCCATCCATCCGTCATTCAATAATAATAATAATAGTGAAGACAGAGTACTTGAGAGTGAGTTATGTGAGGTTAAGTAGCCTGGAGGTAGTTCAGTCATGACCATCTGCTGTTGGGGATTCCCAGGAAGTAAAATGTAGAGGGATGATGGGGATGTTTACTAATTCCCCCCCCCCTTGCTAAGGATGATATCTTTAAGTTATTTTTTTCCTCCTATGTTGCTATCCACAATGACAGAACATTGTGAGTCAAATCGAACTTCAAAGTTAGTGCTTCAGTCTTGTTTCTTTGGTTATTAAGCATCCATCTTGTCCATAGTGAATAATAATCAACCTCTTTAATTCAGATGACACCATTTTAGTTTATTCTTACTGCTACTAGATAATTTTCCTCAGCTTTTGAAAGGCCTCTCATACTGAAAAAAGTTCTGACCTAACTAACCTAAATAAAATTGTCAGATGACAAGAATAAAATAAGACATTCCTAGGCTAGGCCCAGTGGGATATTGATGTTACTGTACTGATGATGATGATCCTGAATATAATCTACCATAACTAATTACCTTCCTGCTGTGGCCCCACAGGAAGCAACGGCACGATGACAACAGTACCATTGAACCTGAGTGTGGGTGGGACTGGGGTGAAGTGCACACAAGCTGCCCCATCATTACTCTCATCCTACCTCCCCATCACACACGCCAATGGTTAGTACAGTACAAATAGTCCATCCAGGTAATTCAAACAATCCATCCCAGTTGTACAAATACAGTGGCACACCAAAACTTTATTGTAACCCTTGCTGAGCTGATTCTTTGCAAGTTTAGTGTACCTCCCATGGGTCTCTGTTGTATAACCAGTGTAAATTGTACCTCATAATTATAAGGGATGTAGTTTGGCCTGTGCAGACCTTCGTTGTACCTCATATGAGGTCTGCATTTCAGCAAGGATTAATACCTATATGTATGCAGGCCATCACATCCCTGTTTTCATCCTACCTCCCTGCCACACATGCCAGTAGTTGGTCCATCTAAACAGTTATGTAAACTTAGTCTTTGTTATAAATCACCTATTTGAATCTCTCCCTCTCTCCATTTATTTTTATTTTTTTTGGCATTAACCCATGCGCTTCAGCTAAAGTTGATGGCAAGGCACAGTGTGACCAAGCAAAAATAAATGATTCCTATCTATCTATTGCCAGACGCCATAATCCCGTAAGGGGTGGCCATTTGACTTAGTTATTTGTTTTATGGGGAGGGGCACTAACCCTCCACCAACCCACTTGTTGACACGTAGGGAGCACGTATGGTTTGGTTATATGGTTACCACCCAGTTTTGTAAATGGTTTCTTGGCTTACAGGAAACCATTTGGCTTGCACTCAATGTAAAGTCACCTGTAAAGAAAGAAAATAAGAAGTGACAGGAAAGATGGGAGAAATAGGATGAAAGGAGGGCAGGCACAGAAAAAGAATGATAAAGGCTAAGCACTACATCAAGTAAGTGGATGATGGTCACCACCACCTACCACTAAATGATTCCTGAGGGCATTTATTTCTGGCATTGAGTTGGTTCTTTTCACTGACTTCTGATGTATGTATGTTATAATGATGATGATCTGTTAATATGGTATATTTTGTGAAAATTGTATAATTGTGGGTAGTTATGCCTGCAAGACTGAGTCAGGATTCCAGGGGCTTTAATGAGAGTGGCTGTTTATATGAATATACTGTTAATTAATTTTCTCTCTACTGTACTGTATCAGGTTTTCCTCTTGCTTAGTTTCACCTCATCCTTGGGTGGAAAAAGAGATCAGGACATTGATGATGATATATTACATACAGCATTTATTGATGATATATGTGATGATTTTTATTGCAGGTCTGACACAGTTGGTGTCAGGTCTGGGCAGTAACGTGGGTACACTGGTGTCGGGTCTGGGTACACCATTGGTGACCCCGCTGGTGGTGTCGCAGGGGCAGCGTGGGGCAGTGCCAGCAGCTGTCCCAGTCACCAGCAAAGGGCTCAAGACTGGGGGTGGGGGTGGAGTGCCCTTGGTGTCCACGCAGTACACTACCTCCCTGGCAGGTGGGCTGGGCGGCCTGGTTAAGCCAGTGGTGGTCGTGTCCGCACCAGCTGTGGCGGGGATAGTCACAGCCACCCCCGCCATCCATACCGTCGCGTCCGCCAAACCCTGAGGCCACCGCCACAGACAATCCCAGGAGAGTACAAGCCATACCTCAGCCGCCGCAGCCACTCCCGCCGCGCCACCTGCCACCATGCAGCCACACCGCCACACCCTCTGAGTGTGGCGGCCACGGTCAGGCTGCGGCAGCGCCATGTCAGATATTTGTAATTTTGAACAGATTTTTATTGTAAATTATTTTATAAGGAGACAGCAGGCCAGGCTGGTGAAGGCGGCGTGGTAGTGAGGGCGACCCTGATGGCCAAAGGTCCCAGGGCCGCCAGACTGTGATAGTGGTGGCGCGGCGCAGCGGAGGCCATTGCCACCGCTGCTGCTGCTGCCCGGCACCACACCGCTAGGACGCACACTGCTCAAGAGGTGGCGTGGCGCCGCCACCATGTGTTGCGCTCACTGTACATAGCATCACACACTAGTTGTTGCTCTTATTGTTATTACTTGTTGTATGTGTATCATCTTCATTATGTTCTGTGGATGTATGCAACATTTTATTTTATTTTGACCAAATGATCCTTGAAAAGGTGACTAAGTGTTATACTGTGACTCCACCAGACCGGGCACTAAGTGCCCGTGTTCCTCCTCTCACCCCAGTCATACTGCCGCCCAGGCCACCCTGCCCCTCACCTTCACCCCCTCCCACATCCCATTCAGTCTCTCAGGCTCATATTCTAAGTGGCTTTGGAGATTTTGTAACCTCTTTCATAATGCTTATTTTGCATATTACACCTCGTCATCTACTACTGTTTTGTTAATACAATGCTGGAGTGGGATGCCTTCACTTGGTGGCACTGTTATAACCATGCAGTTCCATTGTTTGGTAATACAGACATCCCTCAACTCCCTGTCTCCCAAAAAGAGGATGGTGGACTGCAAGAGAAGGGTAGCTTCAGCCTGCAGCCCACCAGGTTCTATTTCAGATGAGCCCAGAGCCACAGCAATGATAATATGTTAAGGCAAAGTATGTTGACATTCAAATGTCAAAAACATACAAGACAGTGTTAAGGTGTAATAAGCAAAATAAATTATTCAAGGAGGAGATGCTGTGACATCTCCTATGGCCTTTTGAATACTGACCACCCCACCTAAACCTATCACTGCCATTCTCCTTCCACCATCCTCATCCTCACCTTATTCACAGCAGACAATCTCTTCCTTTATCCCCCTCCCCGTGCTTTCTCTGACCACTCCTCCCCCCTAAGTGTACAAATCCCACTGCTTCGTCAGTGGTCTTTATGCAAAACAATTCAGGTGTGTCAGCTGCAGTTTTCACAAAGGGGCGGGCAAAAGTGAGATCATAAGTAAAGCTCTCTGGGACTCGATACCTCAGATCCCAGACATCACAGCCAACTGAGGGTGAAACTTGTATGTTAGGGGTGAAACTAGTATCAGCTGACCAGATTGCACCAGGCTGAGTTGAGCTCATGTCTCAACTGGCCGGATATGAGCTGAGTTGAGGCCATTAAGGAGTCTTGTCTCAACTAATCAACTGGCCAGATATGCTGCACCCAGCCAAGCCATGCTGAGACCACTCTTATCAACTCCCTACCCTCAGACATCGTGATCGCTGGAGTTCAATATCGTTCATGGAATGAAACGGTGCTCAACTGAGAAAAACAAATGGTGGGGCAAAGACTGAGAATACCATGAGTTGTGAGCTTTGTTTATGATCCTGTGGCACTGGGCATGATAAACGTTAGGACAGATCTCAGGGGGGTGGCAGCAATGAGCCTTGGTGCATGCTACCACCTCAGTGAAAAATGTAAAAAAAAATAAATACATAAATAAAGCAAGCCATAACTGGACCCCCTCTTTAATTGATAGTAAAACTGTTTCAAATGTCTCTGCTATACTTTCAATTTCCCCATGTAATTTTAAGCTACAGTACAATCCCTGTTTATGTAATACTGGTAATCGCCGAGATTCAAGGGGTTAAAATCCACAGTACTCCTTTTGAAGTGAGATCCTATCTTACCTGTGTAATTACTGTATGTTGCATTACCACCCACCACAAAGAAACAGAAGACAACTTCCCATTACAATGAATGCTTCAATAACATCCCCACTCCTCCACCCAGTGCTGCACTTCACAAACACATACTGTTGATACACTTGTAGGCACCACAGCCATTCAAAATCTCCAAACAGCATCCTTCAAGAATGACTATCAGGCATCTACCCACCAGCCTACCCTACCTAAAGAGATGTGAGTGTACCTAGCCAGACTACAATATGGCCATTACAGTACCCTTCCCTGCTACATTACCAGCACAAAATACAATTCAGACATTTTACTGTGCTCAAACTACAATGCAGCCCACAACACCACCCCACACTTACTGACCTTATGCACCACAATCACAACAGACTCATTCCATATGACCTGAACAATAAATCTCTGGGAGCACCTGGTGGTCTGGTTTTCTGCAATCCACTGGGTCCATGTCCAGGTAAGCCTGGCATTACAACAACAACAACACCCCCTTTTGAAATATAAGGAAGCCAAGGCTCAGGTACCTACATGCAAATAAGAACATACATTATGCAAAAAATAAACTTGTAAGGAAGAAGTGCTGGGGCACCTAATCTGATGAGAAAACTGGTCTTAGAAACTTATTCTGACATTATCCCGCTATTATTCTTATATTACCCTGAATAATTTTCAGAGTCCCTGCAGTCACTGGATTACATGCCACAGAATGTTGTCTCAACTGACTCTTGCATCTATGGGCACACTTGGTTTACAGGTCTTATTCTGCCTAACCACTTAGCATTGTTCACTAAAGAAAAATTACAATTCAGAAATTGAGTAATGGAAAAAAAAAAAATAGGGACTTTGTTGTACACCATAAGCAGTTTATGGTGAAAATGAGTTGCTTCATAAGAAACATAACTCTCAGGTAATCATCTGGTGTTACATGGAGTGGAATACTAGAATTGTCCAGACAATGAAATGGCTAATGGTATAAGAATAAGATGAATTGCAAGATTTAATTCATGAGGAGTGCAACATCCCTTCACACCACTGAATTATATTTCATTATTTCTGCTGCCACCAGTTTCTTTTATTCATTTAAAAAAAGACTTTAGGAGGCATAAAATATAACCTCCATTAACCTCTTCACTACATGACATCTTCCTTAAGTTTAATAAAATTGTCTGGTAGTAGCAAGAATAAAATTGGAAATTCAGTACATCACTGTACTGAGGGAGTTAATAAGCAAACAACATACTAGCCATTTTAACCCATGGACTGCAAGCCACAACTCCAGCCGTGTGTATGAGTGTGTCAGCAAGAGCTCAGATTGTGCCCTTCACAACTGAGCTTCAAACTTTTCTGCTACAATCACTGAGCTCTATAATATGGAAAGGCTTTCTCATGGCTAGCACCGCGTAATTTATGGAGCTGCCGCCAGGGCGGCGCTGGTGTAGCGGCAGCCATGTCACACCATGCCTGATGCCCACGGTTTTTGAACCGGTGTTCACTGGGTTTTTGAAAGCAGCCGATGATTCCGGAATATGTAGTGCCATGGTCAGCTGTGCAGCTTATGGATGCAAAAATGGGTACAGGAATTCATTAGAGAGAGATGGCATTACATTTCACACACAAGAAATATATCTTGTTGCTAATTCTATTAGATTACTGCCCCCTGGGGAGGGGCAGGAAGATTCTTCCCCAGTATCCCTGCATGACTGAGGCGACTAAAAGAGGTCCATTTATCTAGTCTTTCTCTCCATGTCCTCATCTCTTCTGTTCACACTCTCTTGTAGATACAGTATTTCCATGTTTTTTCCAGCATTTATCAATCTGGACATCGGTTTCATGGCATGGATAGTTTAAGGACTTCCCACATCATTTCAACACCATTACTTCTACATAAAACAGTTTCAACATCACTACCATTTCAATGTTCATACCACACTATCTTTTCCCTTTCTGCCCTTGCCTTTCTCTGCCTTAATGCCATAAAGGGTAAGTTCAGCACTGCTGCAACCTATGGCGTTATTTTATATTCATTGGCTACGCGTACCCGATAAAATTCTTTGAACTAGGCAGAAAAAAAATCATAATCCATATATGTTTTTGTATTATAAGAAACAAGTGTATCTTTATTAATACCCAGTGTAGTGGAAATAAAGTATCTGAATTTGAGTACTGGTGTTCCAATATGGCGGCCAAAATCACACATTTGTGGCGGAGATAGCTTCTCCATACTATAGAGCTCAGTGGCTACAACCAAAAAAATATTATCACCTCATCTTATCACACTGCACCCACCTATGTCCCAATTCACTAGTGATACCTGGAATGTGGTAACATGTCATCCTTGCCTGATAAGATTGTTTAATGATGTTAACTTACTCACTTACACACGCAAATGAAGACTTACCGGTGCTATTTTTTTTTTTAATTCACTGACATATACCTTACAGGTAAACCTTTTACTGCAATGGTACAAAACATGAAAAAAAAAGTCACTTTTTGTGCACTGAAGAGGGTCTGAGGGTGAGGAACTGTACAATCCATATAGCAGGAGTGAGGAGTACCAACAATTTCTGTACCCCTACTCCCATACTCTACTCCGATACAATACTTAAACCTACAATTCAGTACAGTCAGCTCCTTTTATTGCATTCCTTAATTACCTAACAACAGCTCACCCTCATTTTACAATGATGATGTCTGAAACAATCCATCTTAAAATATTTTACCACATACCGAGTCAATTATTTGTGGTAGGTGGTGGCGACCATCATCCAACCACTTGATGTAGTGCTGCCTACTTTTTTCCTCATCTTTATATTTCTTTTTCTGTGTCTGCCCTACTCTCCTCTTATTTCTCCCATCTTTCCTGTCACTTTTTATTACTCTTCTTTCCTTTTCAAGTGGTTTTACATGAAGTGACAAGCCTAAGGGTTTCCTGTAATCCAGGAAACTATTTACAGTGCTGGGTGGTAACCATATAACCAACCCACACATGTTCCCTACATGTTAACAAGTGGGTTGGTGGTGGGTTAGCGCCCCTTCCTGTAAAACAACTAACTCAAAGACAAATGGCCGCCCCTTATGGGGTTATGGCACTGGCTATAGACAGACAAGCCTAATAGTTTCCTGTATGCTAGGAAACCATTTACAGCACTGGGTGGCAACCATATAACCAACTCACACGTGTTCCCTACGTATCAACAAGCGGGTTGGTGGAGGGTTAGTGCCCCTCCCTGTAAAACCACTAACTGAAAGACAAATGGCCACCCCTTAGGGGATTATGGCATCTGGTTATAGAAAGCTAGGGTTCAGTGGGGATATGTTTCTGGCAAAGGGTCGCCTGCCCACCAAAATCTAAAGACAAGTTTCCCACTCACCTAAAGAGTTTGTTACTTCACTTCACTGGACTTAACTTGCTGCTTACCACCTAAGTCTAAAAACAAGTTTCCATCTCACCTAACCTGTATTTCACTTCACTCGCTGCTTGAACTCCCAACAACACAGTATTGTTCCATCACAGACATCAACACACCTGATGGTGACCAGTTCAAAGGACATTTCTAAACAATGAAATTACTAGACTTGCGTGAGGATGATCATACAAGCAAAAGCAGCTATCATATATTAACCAGTGAGCTTTGTAGAGGATCATTATTGTCGAATATGCAAACATTTTATTGTACATCAAAAAAAGGTCCAACCTTTTGGCAACATATAAACAATTTGTTGTATACCAGTACACCAGTCCTGTAGGGGAGAGCCCTAGCATGTATTCAATATGGATGGTGGGTGTTAGCGCCGAAGTGGTGACATGTGGAGATGTAGGAGGACTACTGGGCCCCAAGGAGGACTACTGGGACTTGGGAATAGGCCCTGAAGCCTTTGCCCACAGTTGGACACAATGGGGGGGGGGCCTCAATGTATTAATCAAGCACTGGAATACTCTCAAGGTTAGTCTAGTGAGTTGCAGTGATCCAACCAGATGTGGCCCCTAATGGCTTTTTGCTTACATATTGCTATCCAGACAAGCAAGTACACTCACACCCCGGCAGTGTTGTGTACCAGTGGGAGTGTTTGGTCAGCAAGTACGTCGGATATCGAAGCAATTTTCCCCATAAGATACTAAAGAAAAGCCCGTGATGCATTCCAGACCCAAACCCATACCCTCATATACCTTAATTAACAGGGACTGACACAGAAACACCATAGGTAATGTTATTACCCTCATAAACAATACTATCACTAAAATATGGCATATCAAACATCACATGCTTCAGGGCAGGGTGGTGGGGAATGTGGTGTTGAGAGATGCTTCAGGGCAACTAAAGTGCCAGGCATCCGGCTGGCAATGGACCAAACGGAGGTGGGGGAGGGCAAGGGGATGGGGAGAAAGACAAGCTGGGGTGGGGGAGGAGACAAGTGGGGGTGGGGGAGGGTGGAGGGACAGGGAAGGCGAAAAGAAAGCCAAACAGCCCTACTACCCCCCCCCCGTCTCACACTCACTCACTCACTCAATCACCACACACACACACACACACACAAGTTCGAAACAAAATTATGACTTATTAAGAAACAGAGACGGGACCCCACGAGCATAGCTCATTACCTGTTTATTACAACTAGGTAAGTACACACACACACACATGGGAGACAAGCAGGGGTGGGGGAGGGTGGAGGGATGGAGAGGGAGACAACCAGGGGTGGGGTAGGGCAGGGGGACAGGGAGGGAGACATACCTGGCAGTGTTGAGTAAGGATGGAGAAGGGACAAGTAAGGGGGAGGTGGGAGAACATAGGGAGGACGGGAGGACCGATAAAGCCTTGTTTCAAACCTAGGGAAAGGCGGGGTGTTGGACTTGCTAGGTGACAGACCTTCAAACTGTTTGGATTGTGGGAATGTTCCCCTATTTCTTGTGTTCAGTCTAGTGAGGCGATGGACATTCAAGCTGTTCGGATTGTGGGAATGTTCCCCAATTTCTTGTGTTTGGTCTAGCGAAGCACCGGTTATCGATGCGCCGGTTAACGGGGTATGGGTATAATCACTCTTGCCTTAAATTTCTGCACTGAGTGACCTAGCCCCTGGTCCCTGCACTCCAGATGAGGTAATGCTGAACTGGATGATGGACAAAATAAAGGAACACTCTAACAATGGAACACTAGAATAAATTAGCCGACTGTACAAGAGGGTTATCAAAAGACAAGATCATATGCATCAAATGCTTAAATTGTGTATTAAGTCGTACATACAAGAGAGACAAAAAGAACAAGGACCTTATTCAACGAGCTAGGCGTCACCTTCCTCAACTCCGTCCTGACTCCACCACAAATGAGCGGTTGATTTTGGCAGCAGACTCCTGGAGGGCAACATGGAGGCTACCATCGCTGCAAGAAAAGGAGATACAAGTTTACTAAAGCAGCCCCTATGTAAAAACAATAACAACCTTTGCCCCTTTAGTTTTAATATGGCCATAAGACAGACACTGACCTCTTCAAGTGGAAATCTAGTCGCAGTTGCTTGGAGTCTGGAGTAAGGCTGGTGAGGTCAATCTACAGGAAAAGAAAAAAAAAATATGTTAACTGATCATCATCACCATCATCCCATCCTCTTTTACCCGATCGGGCTACTCGGTCCTGACATTTAAGATGAGTGATGAATCTCACTCACACAGGTGGCATTATGTAAGCAATAAACTCTGACCACCCCTCAAATGGAATCTTTTGTGGTTCCCATCTGGTCTGAGAGAATTAACTTACTAGACCACCAGGAGCCCAGTGTTCGTTAATACCTTTCAATTAATAAACCAAACACCTCCTTATTATTCATCACTATCATCATTCTGACCTCTTTTTCCCACCTAAAGACTAGATGAAGCAGGTTCTACGAAGAAAGGAGAGAGAAAGGAATTTGCTCTCTCTCTCTCTCTCTCTCTCTTTTCCCTCCCCACCAAAGGATGAGGTGAGACGAGGTTCAGATCATAAAGAAGACAGGAATGACAGAAAGGCATCAAAAGCATGCCCGATGAAATGGGCCAGACACTCATTCACTCACCATACAAACCACTGAAAACCTTACCCTATCTCGCAAACTTAGTCATCGGCACATATTATTTTGCTACATTTTCTTACAGATTCACTGCACATGCAACAGTAATTTAAATCCTCAAACAGATATCTACAGTCATGAAGTCCTTCACACTCATGACATATCTGTTCTATCAAAGTCAGTTGCCTATAAAGCACACTCCCATAATGATCATATATACTGCAGATGGCACTTGAAGTCCTCAAAGCTACTGCAATGCAGTAATACCCACATCAACATGGCTCCCAGGCTCAAAGCATTATCTTCCACTGTCAATAAACAGGCCACATGACTGCTCAGAGGCTCACTGGTGTGTGTGT
>JAGKTI010000619.1:65508-91465 GCA_018397915.1 Birgus latro | reverse complement strand
GGTGTGTGTGTGTGTGTGTGTGTGTGTGTGTGAGTAATGATATGGTTATTGTCTGTAGCATTTAAGGCCAACTGGGGTGGTCGGGGAAAGCTTGGGGGGCTCATTATGTGTGACTCTGGGGAGGGTCCTGACCGTAAGCTAGTTTTCCCATGGGCTCTGTATCTCCTATTACACGGATGCCCATAACATGGTTCAAATTACTGATAAATTGGCTGCTTTATATGTGAAATGACTGTATTCTTGCAACAAGAAGACACTTTTATTTATGCTTAGGAGAGATGTTTTGCAATAAAGAGGTTAATGATAGCTATATCTAAAACTCTCCAGTTTGAAATATCTATCTATCCTAAGGTGAATAAAATACAACAGTCTGGAGATAACAAGAACAAAACCAAAATGCATCATCAGACTAGGGGGGTTACCCACTGAAGCTAAATTAAAATGTCAGTTAAGTTATGCCATAATGTTGTTACTCATCTAAGTTCCCTTTCTACACACCATCACCCTCCTTCCAGAGGACAGGGAAAGAGCTGAGGATGTTAATATAACCAGGCAATGAAGCTGGGCTGTTTTATCAGTTCCACCAAAGCCATTACAAAAAAAAAAAAAAAAAAAAAAAAAAAAGATCTACACTAATAATCACAGCCAATCCCAAAGTACTCCCTTCAAAATGTAGCAACCTGATCCTAAGCTACTGTACTCCAATACATTTACGGCAAGAAGACCAATCTATGCCCTTTGCTGAACTGTATATGACTGAAAAAACTCTGGCTACCACTTGGATTTGAACCACAGCATATTAATAACTGCCTTTTCTAATCCAACAGCACTGAAAACTGACCATCATGCATCCTCCTCACCACAACCACCTTTCCCCCTATTTCCAAACTACTGTAATTCTTCACTTCTGAAATTAGATACTACTGTAAATCTTTCTATTAATTTTATGGTCAAGCCACTTACCAAGGACACCAAGATCTGTGTAGTCTGGAAATCTATATAATGCTCTCTTTTTACCATGTTACTGGTGACAGCACATTGTTTTCTCTCACTCTCTCTCTCTTTCCTGTTAGGCCTACCTGAGCCAATACATTATCTTCCAACTGAGGGGTGGTGGCTGCATCCTGTGAGAGGCACAAGTCATCCGGTGCCTCAAAGACTAGGATGCGGCATTGGGGGGGAGTAGGGGAAGGGAGGGGCAGCGTCAGGGTGTGGCGGGCATGGGTAGGTGTGCCCCGGCTGAACACACACTCCGCGCCCTCTGTTTTTGTTGACATTCGTGTGCACTCATCTCCAGCACCATCACCCTCTGACACCTGTTGGCACAAGAAGCACAAAATATTAGTCTAAGCAGTGAGCCCTCAAGTCTATACAATACTTTCATCCATTCATCATTCGATACTTTTTGCCCCATCTGGAGCATAGGAGCCCACAGCTACAGTATGCACTCCTGATTTAGATTGTTAGGGTGACAAACCTCACTCACCCTTGAGTGGCACTATGTCAGCAATGACCTCCAATCAACCCTAGAATGTACACCCTTACAGACTCAATCCAGTTGGAATGCCTTAATGCACTAAACCACCATGTAGAATGGTTTCCTGATTTACAAGAAACCATTAGCTTGTCTCTCAATGCAGAGTCACCTGAAGATCACACTACATTCAGTGACTGTATGGTGGATGTCACTACCTATTCTTATCAAGATGATAATAATAATAATAAATGTGGTAGGTAGGGGCACTCACCATCCACTCACTCAATGTAGTGCTGCTCTCGGGTGTCTGCCCTTTCCTCTCCTCCATCCTTCTTTCCTTCAATCCTCTTCCGCCTTTCTTTCCTTCATTCTTTCCTTGTCCTTCTGCCTACAGGTGACTTTACACTCCCTCTTCTGTCTTTCTTTCCTTCATTCTTTCCTCGTCCTTCTGCCCGTGGGTGACTCTACACTGAGTGACAAGCCAAATGGTTTCCCGTACACCAGGAAACCATTTAATACGCTTGGTGGTAACCATATAACCAAATTATGGCGCCTGGTGGTTTAGTGGATAATTACAGCACTCCAATCGGATTGAGCCGGTGAAGGTTTATATGCAAGGGGTGGTTGGAGTTTATTGCTCAGGTAATGCCACTCAGAGATGAGTGAAGCTGGTCACTCTCATCTTAAATGTCAGGAAAAACTTGCCTAGCCCCAGACTTCTATGCTCCTCATGGGGCAACATAATACTGGATGATGGATGGATGGATGGATTATGATCATCATTATTATTATTAACAACGTGGTAGGTAGGGGCACCCATCATCCACTCACTCAGTGTAGGGATGCCTTATGGTCTCTACTGAATCACAAGCCAAATGGTTTCCTGTATCTGGGAAACCACTTACTATGCTGGGTGGTAACCACATAACAGGGTTTTTTTGGCCAGGTAGTGTCCCCCACATTCCCCTATCTAAAATCACTAAACCACAGCAAACGTTTCGGAGAGCCTTGGAGGGCCCAATACCTGCCCAGGGCCCCGACCAAATGGGCAGATTTGTATGGAAATGTGGAATGTGAGACATGTGAATGAGGAAAGCAAGAAGGTAGAAGTGATGAATGTGTTCAAGAGTGTGTTCAAGATATCTCATGATGGCACTGTGTCAAACAAAGATGAAAAGCTGTGAAGTGGAGGAGTGGGAGGGTGTGAAATATGTATAAGCGGACATGAATGGGCGAGGAAGATGCAAGGAAGGAGTTGCTTTGTTGATGAATGAGATGTGGCAGAGTGGAATGAGAGATTACAAATGTGTCAGCTCAAGATGCATGTACGTCAAGTTCAAGTTTGAGTAGGTGAAAGTGTGAGTGATTGTAGGATATGCACCATGTGATGAAAGGAGTGAGAGAATAACAGGTTTTAGGATGAGCTGGATGAAGCAGTGAGAGAAATGCCCGGGAGAAATTAAGTGATCGTAATGGACGATATGAATGGAAAAGTAGGCACTGGTCCTGAGGATGACAATGGGTTGTAATGGAGTACCAGGGGAAAATGATACTGGGAAGCAACTGAAGGATGTGTGTCAGGAAAGGAGGTTGTGCATTTATAACTCGTATTTCAAGCACAAAGATGCACATAAATATACATGGTATAGAGGGAATGGGATCGTGTTGAAAGGAGCCTGATCAATTATGCGCTCGTAGAGAGATTGATGCTGGGAACGGTTGCTGATATGAGGGCCGTGAGAGGACGATGTGGTGGTCTGTCACATCATATGACTGTGGTATGCAAGATCAAGCTGAAAGGAAAGAGGTGGACCAGAAGGGAGAGGAGCAGTCAGGGAGAAAGACTGGAAGTCGAGAAGCTGAGGATCAAAGATATGAATACAGGACGAAAGTAGGGGAGGAGTTGGATACAGTGAATTGGAATGAAATGGATCTGGACAGCCTGTGGAATGCATATAGCAATTGCTAAAGCGGTGTGTGGTGCAGCAACAGTAACAACAAGGAAGAAAAGTATGGCATGGTGGGATGAAGAGGTTAAGAGAGCAGTAAAGGAAAAGAGGAAGAAGTGGCTAGAGTGTTTACAGAACAGGGGTGCAATTGAAATAAGGACTGATTATAATGAGAGCAAGAAGCACGTAAAGAGACTAGTGAAAAGGAAAAAGGAGGAGGTAAATGATGATCTAGGAAGAAAAATGAATGAAAACTACTCTGAAAATAGGAAGTTATTCTGGAAAGAGGTGCGGAAATGTAGAAGTGACAGCGGAAAGAAATGTGATAGTGTGAAAGATGTAAGTGGTTGATTATTAACCCATGGGGATGAAGTAATGGCCAGATGGAAAGAATATTTTGAAAGCCTGATGAATATGAATAGAGAGAGCAGGGCCAATGTAAACATCATTGGTTTTGGGGGTGTGCAAAGAAGGAATGCAGTGCCAGAAAACACGACCCTCGCACAGGTGAAGGACGCTATGAAGTGGATGAAAAATGGGAAAGCAGCTGGGGTTGATGAGGTGTATGAAAAGATGATTAAGTGTAGTGGAAATAGTGGAATGGAGTGCTTGCTGGAGATATGTAAGAAGGCACGGATGAGTGAAACTGTGCCAGCAGAGTGGAAAAAGGCTGTTAGACTGTACTCCTGTACAAAAATAAAGGTGAGGGTGGGTGGCATAAGTTTACTGAGTGTTGTAGGGAAAGTATATCTATTTATCTGTCTATTACCTGACACGTTAATCCCGTAAGGGTTGGCCACAAACAAATCATCTCCATGTTGCCCTGTCCCCTGCCATTTCACTGCCCTGCTCCCAATCACACCCCCCTCTCTCGTATATCCCTCCACTCCATCCCTCCATCTCATCCTCGGCCTCCCTCTGCCTCTCCCCCCTCCACATCACTCTCCTAGTCAGTCTCTCACTCTCCATTCTCTCCACATGGCCAAATCACCTCAATGTGTTTCTCCTAACGCTTCCTATCACATTCACATCGATACCACAACAATCCTTCACTTCCTCATTTATCAGTCTGTCTTTCCATGTGACTCCACATGCTCCTCTCAAATAACTCATTTCCACTGCTCTCACTCTAGACTTCTGTCCCACAAACAACGCCCAAGCTTCACTTCCATACGTTAGAGTTGGTATCACAATGCTATCATGCAGTAACTTTTTCACTTCCATACTCACTTCCCTGTTTTCTTATCACTGCTTTCAAGGAACCAGCAACCTTTCTTCCTTGCATTTCACCCTCTAAACTTCCATCCTTACTCATCACACTACCCAAGTACTAAAATGCACTCACATTTTCCATTTCCTCCTAATCCAACCTCACTGTACATTCACTGACTTCATTTCTCTCAAAGACCATAACTTCACTCTTCCCTACATTCACCTTCAGATTTTGTTTCTTAAACAGTCTCCCAAACTCATCAACCAAGCCTTGCAGATCCCTTTTGTCTTCACTTAACTACATAGTATCATCTGCAAACAGCAGTACAGGGAGTTTTTAAACGCTGCCCTCTCTCAATAGGACCGCTTTGACATCCACTGCTGCACCTTGTATCTCTTTTATGACCCCATCCATATAGAGACCGAACAACCATGGAGACATGACACATCCTTGTTTCAATCAAACCTTCAAAGAGAAAAATTCACTCAGTTCACTACCCACATGCGCTGCAGCCTTAGCACCCTCATACATACTCTTCATGGCATTCAGCAACTTCTCATATACTCCATATATTCTTAATACTTTCCACAATCCTTGTCTATTAACCTTGTCATATGCTTTCTCCAAATCCATCAAAGTCGCAAACAATTTCTTTCCCTTCTCTAGAAACTTTTCCACTAAAGATGTAAGAATGAATATCTGATCTACACAACCTCTTCCCTTCCTAAAACCTCCCTGTTCTTCTCCAACTAATTCCTCTGTTATTTCCCTAACTCTGTCAATAAGTATCCTATCATATATTTTTCCTATTACACTAAAAATACAAATGCACCTACGATTACCAAAGACTTCTTTTTCCCCTTTTCCTTTGTACAGGAGAATAATTATACCTGCCAATCCTCCGGGACTCTACCTTGCTCCCAGGCCAATCTGCACATCTTCCACATCCATTCAACTACTATCTCTCCCCCATGCTTCAGCATTTCACCACACACTTCACCAATTCCTGGGGCTTTCCCCATTTTGACTTACTTCATTGCTTCCACAACTTGAATCCTACTGATTTCTTCCTCTCTTCTCAAATCCCTCCTTCTCCCAGCCATTCCCCGACCATCTTTACTCGCATTACTTTCATTCTCTATGTTCAACAACTCCTTAAAGTGTTCTCTCCATCTGCTCACTTTTTCTCCCTTCTCCACTAGTAACCTACCATTTTTATCTCTGACTCCCCAACGAACTTCTTTGACGCCCTGTCTAACTCTCTTTACCTCTTTCCAGAACATTTTCTTACATTCCCTCCACTTTTCACTCAAATTCCTTCCAAACTCCTCATCCACTCTCTTCTTACTCTCTCTTACTAATCTTTTCACCTCTCTCTTCCTCTCTACATATAACTCTCTCTTCCATCTCTCAACTTCTTCCACTCCCCTGTTTCTTATCCACTCACTATATGTTTTCTTCTTCTGTGCCATAATCTGTCTCACTTCTTCATTCTCTCATGCTGTTCCTTGCACCCCCTTTTGTCTTCTCTTCATCCCACACACCACCTCACATGGTATACAGTATGGAAGACTTATTATATAAAAAGTAAGCAAGATATCAGAAGTCCTAGTGAGTGATGAACAGGGTGGCTTTAGAAGTGGCAAAGGATGTGTGGATCAAATATTTGCAGTGAGACAGATACTGGGGAAGGCCTGTGAGAAGGACTAGGCTATAAGGTGTTTATGGCATTTATGGACTGGAAAAAGTATATGACAAAGTGGACAGAGAAGAATTTTGGAAGTTTTGCATATGTGCGGTGCAGATGGTAAATTGCTAGGTGCTGTCAAGAGTTTTTAAGATGGTAGTGAAGCATGTGTAAGGGTAAATGGGCGTTTACATGAATGGTTCACGATCAATGTGGGCGTGCAACAAGGCTGTGTGATGTCCCCATGGTTGTTCAATATATATGTATGAATGGGGTGATGAGAGAAGTATAAACACGAGTAATGGAAGGAGGGATGGCTTAGATAATCAATGGCGATGGATGGAATACCGTAAAACACCATAACTTCGGACATTTTTTATTTGTTTTAATGAATAACTCTGTGTAAAATGGTGCAATTTTATCCGTGTTGGTGTCATGTGGTAGCCAGGGACAGTACCTACTGAATCCATATAATAAAAAAAATTAGCCACGCTAAACTCGGTGTTTTTTTATTTTTTTCATTTTCAAGTGTCCGAAGTTAGGAACAAACTTCCTAACTTTGGACAGCTCTTACAAACTTCGGACATCCAGGTGTTTGCCCTTTAAACATGAGAATGAAGTATTGGGTACTCGTGGCCCAAGTTATACAGTACATCCTTCAACTTTGCGAATTTTAACTTTGCGATTCACCAGTTTTGCAGGGCATTTCTAAAAGTCATGTATTTTGAACATTTATGAACTTTGCAAGCGATCACACACTCTGCGAGGTCGAGTGGTGGGAGAGGCGTCTTCCCGCACTACTTTGCCATGCGGAGTAATGACGTCATGGTTCACTAGGCGTACTGCGCCTCCTAGTTCAGTAGTCTGCCGCCCTGCCACATTTGTTTACACCTGTTCCCAACCAAAGTAGCTGACCCTCGCAATTTCGTGGTGCTCCTCGCAAAATCCCAGAAATTTAACTTTTACATGAGTATTATCATGGCTCCAATGTAAGAAGAACAAGAAAATAAGTTTGGATTGAAAGGAAAAAAGCAGGTAAAGGTAACTCTGCTATTGGTCAGGAGTTTAGTGTTGGTGAATTGACAGTGAGAATGATTTTAAAGAACAGAGAACAGTGGACAAGTCTGTTGCCTCTGATGTTTACTTTTTTTACTACTGTACAGTACATCAGTTCATGTTTGTTTCATTTATCGTCATAAAATTAGGAGGAAGAGTTGAGGGAAAGAATGGGAAAAAGTGCCTACCTTGAGGTGATGACAACCAATTTGCCGAAAATACATATATTTAATTGTTTCAATTTTGCGAATTTTAATTTTGTGAGGGTTTTTGTCGACCATAATCTTGCAAAATTGGAGGATGTACGGTACATATATAAAGAGAAACATCCAAAATCTCTTCTTTTTTGAGCTCATAATTTGAGATCACATTAAGATGCATCATATCACATTGTAGTGAGGTATTTTGGCCACAAATATAACTAAGAACTCTTCAGAAACTTATTCAGACAAAAAAATTATATAAAAATGCATTGCATATATTCCAAACTGCATGGGGGAACTGATCTCTTTTCCTAAACAAAACTTCACTTAATTATAAAGTAGCTACCTCACTGACTCAACAAATGCATACTCAAATACCATAATCTAACGTTAAACACTTCAGACAGGTTCTAATGAAACCCACACACCCACAAACACGCACACAATTCAACAGACACACACACACACACAGGCACACGTAACTAAAAACACTTCAGAAACTTTTTCAGACAAAAAAATTATATAAAAATGCATTGCATATATTCCAAACTGTACAGGGGAACTGATCACTTTTTCCTAAACAAAGCTTTATTTAATTATCAAGTAGCTACCTCACTGATTCAACAAGTGCATACTCAAATAATATAATCTAATGTTAAACACTTCAGACAGGTTCTAATGACACCCACAAACCCACAAACATGCACACAAATCAACAGACACACGCACACATAGGCACATGTTATGAAGGCCAGTATAAATTACTGTAACAAAATAAATAATATAATTTTTTCCTTCAAAATAAAACTCATTACTGGTTAAGGCACCATACTGTAGCACCATATTGGCAACAGCTTTGGTACTGGTAGTACTGACTATCTTCTTACAGATCTATATCAAATATTATTATCATTACTTAGGCCAAAGGTTCACATCTACATCAAACATCATCCTTTTCTTGCGATCAAGTGTTGGTTCTGGTAACACCTTCACTATGTCCTCTTTGTCTATGTCACTGCTGTTATCAACTATTGGGTATACAAATGTGTGAGGTGTACCCTGAACGTGTTTGAGAAACCTGACATGTATTTCTGGTTTTACCCTAACAACGGTAGCAATATACAGTAATGCCTGTATCAGTCTTTCCTATCAAAGGGAACCCTCACAACTACCCAATTTGAGGGAACAACTTTATCCCCAATAGTCTGGGTAGAGATGACTGTCTGGAATTTACTTGGCTTAAGCAATTTGTCTGTCCGAAGTTAGGAATTTTTTTCTATTATGCATGTATATATTTTAAAATAGTTTAGTGCCCAGTACTTACAACAATTTTCCACATATAATCATACTAATCATGTTCTTACAATTGAAACTGTTTGTTCTGTGTGAACAAAGTTTTGCAAGGTTAAAAAATGTCGACTTTTTTCACATATTGAAGATTACCCTACCTACCCATATCATTATTATTTGCAAATATCGCACTCTCTTCCAATAAACTTGAATTACTACATTTTTTCACAAAATGTCCGAAGTTTGGCCACTGTCCGAAGTTATGGTGTTTTATGGTACCTCAAATATGTTGTATGCTAATGATGCAGTGCTACTTGCAAATACCAGACAAGAACCTAGTAGACTAGTGCAGAGTTTTGCTGATGTCAGTGAGCATCATAAAGTAAGAGAGATATCAGGAATCCTAGTGGGTGATGAACTGGGTGGCTTTAGGAGTGGCAGATGATGTGTGGATCAAATTTTTGCAGTGAGACAGATAGTGAAGAAGGCGTGTAAAAAGGACTACAAGGTGTTTATGGCATTTATGGTTCTGGGAAAATCATACAACAAAGTGGACAGAGAAGGATTGTGGAAGGTTTTGCAAATGTACGGTGCAGATGTTAAGCTGCTAGGTGCCATCAAGAGTTTTTATGATGGTAGGTGGGGGCACTCACCATCCACTCACTTGACGTAGTGCTGCTCTCAGGTGTCTGTCCTTTCTTCTCCTCCACCCTTCTTTCCTTCAATCCTCTTCTGTCTTTCTTTCCTTCATTCTTTCCTCGTCCTTCTGCCTATGGGCGACTTTACACTCCCTATTCTGTCTTTCTTTATTCTTTCCTCCTCCTTCTGCCTATGGGTGACTCTGCACTGGGTGACAAGCCAGATGGTTTCCTGTAGACCAGGAAACCATTTACTATGCTGGGTGGTAACCATATAACCAAATTTTGGCGCCTGGTGGTTTAGTGGGTGATTTTGGCGCTCCAATCGGATTGAGCCAATGAAGGTTTAAATATCCAAGGGGTGGTTGGGGTTTATTGCTCACGTAATGCCATTCAGGGATGAGTGAGGCTGGTCACTCTCATCTTAAATGTCAGGACCAAGTTGCTTAGCCCTGGACTCCTACGCTCCTCTGTGGGGCGACATAGGATTGGATGATGGATGGATGGATGGATGGATGCGAGGCGTGTGTAAGGGTAAATGGGCATTTAAGTGAATGGTTCACTATCAATGTGGGTGTGCGACAAGGTTGTGTGATGTCCCCATGGTTGTTCAATATATGAATGGATGGGATGATGAGAGAGTAAAAACAGGAGTAATGGAGAGATGGATGGTGCTGGTAATGAATGGTGATGGATGGAATATCTTAAATTTGTTGTACAGTATGTTAATGAAGCAGTGCTACTTGCAAATACCAGACAAGAGCTTGGTAGACTGGTGCAGAGATTTATAGATGTCTGTGAGTGTCATGCCTTGAGAGTAAACGTAGAAAAGAGTAAAGTGATGGTAATCGAGAGTGATGGTGACTCCTTGTGTGATGTTACAGTGAACGGAATTGGTGAGAGAGTTCAAATACCTGGGTTCAGTGACAGAAAATAGAGGAAAATGGGCAAAAGAAGTAGAAAGTAGTGCGACACAAGGAAGGGAGGTAGCTGGCACTATGAAGACCTTGATAAGAAACAGAGGTCTGAGTGCAGAAGGTGCGTGAGGCTTACATGAAGGAGTGTTAGTGCCACCTTTAACATATGGATGGGAGACTATGGTGTGGCATGAAAATTAAGTCAAGAGTGACAGTAGTGGAGATGGGACTGCTGATGAATGTATGTGGAGTACAGAGAGTGGATAAGAAATAAAATAATGTTATTCGTGAAAGATGCGGTGTGAGGAAGTCTGTGGACACCAGAATCGATGAGAGTGTACCGAGATGATATGGTCATGTGGAGTGAAAGGATAACAACAAAGGCGAAAAAGGTATATCTGAGCGAATTTGAAGGAGGGAGGAGGCGAGATAGGCCAAGGAGAAGGTGGAGGGATGTGGTGGATGTGTATGCGAGGAAGAGAGGTATGGAAGTCGGTGAGGCTTGGGGAATGACAAGAGCTCGAGCTGGCTGGATGAATATTATGAGAAGAAGTGCATGATCAGGGATTTGGCACCCCTTTCTAACATGACAGCACTCAGACTGGCTCTATTGGCTACATTTATGTGAAGCTACAGAACGTGGTGGAAGTTTTTGGCGAATCAGATAAAGCCAGGATTCCAGGGGCTTGAATGATAAGTAAATACATACGTGGCCCACTGGATTGGGAAAACTTGGGCTGTCTGGACACTGCTACTCCTCACCCTGCTCTATGGTGGGAAAGGAGGTCTGGATGATGATGATGATAATGATGATTATTAGATTCATTAAGTTTACTTGGCATCAACACCAATGCCTTGTGTGTGTATTTATCTAATTGTGATATACAGGAAATGAGCTACGCTTGTGAGGTCCCATCTCTGTTTCTCAATAAGTCAAATTTTGCTTTAAACTCGTTTAAGTTTTTAGACTGGACAATCTCTTTGTCCAGGCTACTCCACAGGTCTATGCATCTATAAGGAAAGCTATGTTTCTTGATGTTCTTCAAGCAGCTTGGCTTCTTTAGTTTCATTCTGTGTCCTCTTGTTACCCTCTCATCCCACACAAACAGATTTTCTCTGTCAATTTTATCTACTCCCATCATGTTCTTGAACACTGCAATCATGTCGCCCCTGCCTCTCCTTTCCTCTAAGGAAGGCAAATCCAGCCTTTCCAGCCTCTCTCTGTACAACAAATCTGCCAGACTGATGACCATCTTAGTTGCTGTTCTTTGTATTCTCTCAATCTTGGTTATATCTTTCTTTTTGTGTGGGGACCACACTACTGCTGCATATTCTAACCTGGGGCAGATCATGTTCACTATCAATTTTTTCATCATCTCCTCATCCATGTAATGAAATGCCACTCTTATACTAGTTAAGAGTTGTCTCTCTAACTATCTTATTTATGTGTTTTTCAGGTGACAAACTATCCTGGACCAGCACTCCCAAATCTTTCTCTTCTCTCGCTTTTCTAATTGGTTCATTACCCATCAAATAATTCAATGATGGCCTCTTGGTACTTTTACCCATTTCCAATATTTTAAATTTTTTTGCATTGAATTTCATTTCCCACATCCGGCTCCAATCATGTATCCCATCCAGATCCTCCTGCAGCATTTTACGGTCCTCTTCAACCTCTACCTTTCTCAAGATCTTTGCATCATCAGCAAACAGACTTGCATAACTGTTCACTCCTCTACCTTTCTCAAGATCTTTGCATCATCAGCAAACAGACTTGCATAACTGTTCACTCCATCTACCAAGTCATTTACATAAATCAGGAGCATTACTGGTGCCAACACCGAGCCCTGTGGAACACCACTTGTTACTTCTCTCCATCCCAATGTCCTGTCCTTTATTACTGTCCTCAATTGTCTATCACTCAAAAAGTCTCTCATCCATTCCAGGAGGCTTCCCTTCAGTCCTCCAATATGCTCTAATTTCCATATTAGTCTCTTATGGGGTACCTTGTTGAAGGCCTTCTCCAGATCTAAATACACAAAATCCACCCAACAGTCTCTCTCCTGTAGCACATCAATCGCTCTTGAGTAAAAGCTCAAAAAGTTGGAAACACATGACTTTCCATTTCTGAATCCAAACTGACTTTCAGCCAAAATGTTCACCTATCTATGTATCAATTGCCAGACGCCACAATTCCGCACAGGGTGGCCACAAACAAATCGCCTCCATGTTGCTCTGTCCCCTGCCATTTCACTACCTCGCTCCCAACTCACACCCCCCTCTCTCATATACCTCTCCACTCCATCCCTCCATCTCATCCTTGGCCTCCCCCTCCCTCCACCTCACTCACATACACTCTCCTCATCAGTCTTTCACTCTCCATCCTCTCCACATGCCCAAACCACCTTAAACGTGTTTCTCCTAACGCTTCCTACCACGTCCACATCCACACCACAATGCTCCTTCACTTCCTCATTTGTTAGTCTGTCTCCCCATGTGACTCCACATGCTCCTCTCAAATAACTCATTTCCACTGCTCTCACTCTTGACTTCTGTCCTTCCAACAGGGTCCAAGCTTCACTTCCATATGTTACAGTTGGTATCACAATACTATCATGTAACAACTTTTTCACTTCCATGCTCACTTCCCTGTTTCTTATCACTGCTTTCAATGAACCAGCAATCTTCCTTCCCTGCTGCACCCTTTCAAGCACTTCACCCTCCAGACTTCCATCCTTACCACACTACCCAAGTACTTAAATGCACTCACATTCTCCATATCCTCCCCATCCAATCTCACTGTACATTCACTGGCTTCACTTCTCTCGAAGACCATCACTTTACTCTTCCCTACATTTACCTTTAGATACCGTTTCTTACACACTCTCCCAAACTCATCTACCAAGCCTTGCAGCTCCCCTTCATCTTCATTCAACAACACAGTATCATCTGCAAACAACAGTGTTTGGAAACTCCCTGTGTACAGGGAGTTTCCAAACACTGCCCTCTCTCACTAGGGCCACTCCAACATCCACTGCTCGACCTTGTACCTCTTTTATAACCCCATCCATGTACAGACTGAAAAACCATGGAGACATGACACATCCTTGTTTCAATCCAACCTTCAAATGGAAAGACTCACTCAGTTTGCCATCCTCACTCACAGCAGCCTTAGCATCCGCATGCATACTCTTTACTGCCTTCAACAACTTCCCATCCATTCCATATATTCTTAATACTTTCCACAAACCTTGTCTATCAACCCTGTCATATGCTTTCTCCAGATCCATGAAGGCTGCATACAACTTTTTTCCCTTCTCTAGAAACTTTTCCATTAAAGATCTAAGAATGAATATCTGGTCTACACAACCTCTTCCCTTCCTAAAACCTCCCTGTTCTTCTCCAACTAATTCCTCTGTAATTTCCCTAACTCTGTCAATAAGTATCCTACCATATACTTTTCCTATTACACTAAGAAGGCAAATGCCCCTATGATTAACACACACTTCTTTTTCTCCTTTTCCTTTGTACAGAGGAATAATTATACCTGACTTCCAATCCTCCGGGACTCTACTGTCCTCCCAGGCCAATCTGCACACCTTCCACATCCATTCTATTGATATCTCTCCCCCATGCTTCAGCATTTCACCACACACTCCATCAATTCCTGGGGCTTTCCCCATTTTAACTTTCTTCATTGCTTCCACCACTTCCATCCTACTGAGTTCTTCCTCTCTTCTCACAACCCTCCTTCTCCCTGCCATTCCCCAGCCACTTATACTTGCATTACTTTCATTCTCTATGTTCAACAATTCATTAAAGTGTTCTCTCCATCTGTTCACTTTTTCTCGCTTCTCCACTAGTAATCTACCATTTTTATCTTTCACACCCCCACTATTTTCGTTGGCACCCTGTCTAGCTCTCTTTACCTCCTTCCAGAACATTTTCTTACATTTCCTCTACTTTGCACTCAAATTCCTTCCAAATTCCTCATCCACTCTCTTCTTATTCTCTCTTACTAATCTTTTCACCTCTCTCTTCCTCTCTACATATAACTCTCTAATCCGTCTCTCAGCTTCTTCGATGCCCCTGCTCCTCATCCACTCATTATATGCTTTCTTCTTTTGCACCACAGCCTGTCTCACCTCTTCAGTCCACCATGCTGTTCCCTGAACCCCCTTTCGTCTTCTCTTCACCCCACACACCACCTCACATGCTGTACAGATTTCTTCTGTGAATATCTTGCACACACCTTCCAAGGCCCCCATCTGCTCCAATCTATATTTACCCAATTGCTCCTCCACTTCCCTTTTATATTCAGCCTTTATTCCATCCTCTTGTAACTTTTCTACCCTCCTTGTAAGAACTACTTCCTCCTGTCCTTCCCTTCTTCTCTTCCTCCATCTTGTTTGGATTCTGATTCTGGCCACCATCAAGTGGTGGTCAGAAAGTCCACTCCCCCAACCTCTATATACTCTTGCATCCATTACACATCTCATCCTTTCATCCACACACACATAGTCAATCATTGCCTTCCATACATTCAGTTCACCATCCACCCTTCTCAACATTCACCATGTATACCTATGGATCATTTTGTGCCTGAAGAGGGTATTAGCTAACACCAACCCCCTCCTGGCACAAATGTCCACTAAAGCACTGTCATTCTCATCCATCTCTGCAGGCACACCCCACTCACCAACCACTCCATCCACCTTCTCATTCCCTACTTTTCCATTCATATCTCCAATCAGAAACTTTCGCATTCCTTTCATCCTTTCCAGATATTTTATCCATCTATCTTTCAGGATTCTCTTGCACAATTTTGCGACCACCCTAGTCATGCTGGTCTATAATTCAGGGGTTCTTCCTTGTTTCCTCCCTTATAAATTGGTACCACATTTGCTCTCTTCCATTCCTGAGGCATTTTTCCCTCTTCCAGAGAACACACAATTAACCCGCCAAGTCCCAACGACGTACGATGCACGTCGCTACTTTTTTCCGCGGACAGACCCAACGACGTGCATCGTACGTCACGCAATTGCAAGGCCCATTGTGTGCACATTTTTCAACATTCGTGGGTGATTTTTGGTAGGCATATGTGGGAGACCTTCCTCTACCTGCTGTCAAGCGGGGATACTGCCTGGCCCCTCCTAACCCCCCCTTCCCTCCCCTCCCCACCACACAGGGCAATTCACCTGTTAGCAGTAACCTAGCCAGTAAATGTATGTTGCCCCATGGTCTCTCTAATGACGAAATTCACAGTGAAAGTGATTCCCGAGGTGGAGGACAAAGAAACAAAGAAGCTAGAGGTAGAAACAAACAGAAGTGATGAGGTGGTAATGTCGTAAAGGAAGGTGCCATATACTGGGGTTTTGGGTAAGTGAACAATGCTTATAAACGCCTATATTATTGTGTGAAAACCATTATAGACTTTAACTACACATAAATTCGTACCAAATAAATGAAATAAATAGGTAATTTAAAGTGGCTTGAATTAGTCAACCCTTCCACAGTTCGTTTTCTTAGCCAGGTACCCTGAAAAAGAGGGAAAACATAAGGCTGACTGACACCTGTATCAACATTTTTTTACCTCAGGATCGCGATTTCACTATGAATTTTCGATGTTTCTCACCAAAAGCGAAGGTTTCATCCAAAAAACAAAAAGTCGAAAATCGGTCGGGATCTGGAGGTAGGCTGGGTAAAAAACCAGTCGGGACTCGGCGGGTTAAACCTTGAATCTTATCCACCAGTTGTTCTCTGCATTCCTTCAGTACCCAATTTGAAAAACCTCTCCTTCTACTTTCAGTCTGGTGATTCCTTCCTTCTGTTTCAATTTCTATCTATCTATCTATTGCCAGACGCCATAATCCCGTAAGGGGTGGCCATTTGACTCTGAGTTATTTGTTTTACGGGGAGGGGCACTAACCCTCCACCAACCCACTTGTTGACACGTAGGGGAGCACATATGGTCTGGTTATATGGTTACCACCCAGAGTTGTAAATGGTTTCTTGGTTTACAGGAAACCATTTGGCTTGTCACTCAATGTAAAGCCATATGTAAAGGAAAGAAAAGCAATAAGAAGTGACAGGAAAGATGGGAGAAACAGGAAGAGAGGAGGGCAGGCTCAGAAAGAGAATGATAAAGGCTAAGGAAGAAGTAGGCAGAACTACATCAAGTGAGTGGATGATGGTCGCCACCACCTACCACACATTTGCCATTGACAAATCTATAAAACAATTTTGGTTCTTCCTTACATTTATCAATTACACCTTTTTCAAAGTTCCTTTCTTCCCTCTACATATTCTTGTATGTTCATTTCTCATTCTTTTATATTCTTCCTTTGTTCTGTTATTACCTCTCTTTCTCCAGTTGTTCCATGCCCTGTCCCTCTCTTATTTTGCTATCATATACCTATTAAACCACTCCCTTTTCCTGTTTTCTTTCTCGCTTACTCTTGGCACATATTTTTCCACTCCCGAATTATAGAGGTATAGAAAGATATCCCACTTCTTCTGTATCTCTCTTGTATCTCTGAATTTGCTCCACTCCGCATTTCCGAAAAATTTTCTCAATCCTGTAAAGTTTGCTTTCCAATGGTTGTATCTTCCCTGCCTATTAAGCTTGTCTCTTGGCACCACATTCCCTATTATCACCTAGAACTCAATGACCACATTATCACTTTTTCCTACAGGACACAGATATTTCAAAGATTCAATTATGTCTGGTTCTTTGGTTACCCGTAAATCTAATCTTGCTGGTGTGTTGTCACCTCGGAATCGTGTCTCTTCTTTGACCCGCTGGGTCATTACGTTATTCATTGCTATATTTAAAATATAGTGTCCCATGACTCTTCACTGCCTCCTGAGTCCCATTCCTCTCAGTTCACCTCTTTACTATTAAAATCGCCCATTAGAATTATATTGTTGCTTTTCTCAATCACTTTCTGTAGATAACTAATCATGTCTGACATCTGGTATTCATTGTCACTCCATGCTCTTGTCTTAGGGGGAACATATACTACTGCTATATCTTTTATGCCATTTTCTCCAGTTTCTAATTTCATATTAATCACTTCAGCCCTACTCTCTCCCATTTCCACAGTACAGTATGTAGTTCTTCACTGCTATCATCACTCCACCCATTTTATCTTTTCTGTCTCTTCTCCACAGTTTGTATTTACCATCTCCCATATGGATATCAATATCCTCTCTTAAATTAGTCTCTATAAAGCACATAACATCTGGTTCATGTACCCTCAAGAAATCGCTGATTTCTAACCTTGCCGATATTAAACCATCAACATTAGTATATGCCACTTTCAAACTGTTTTTGTTGTTTTTTATTCCCTCTTCTCTCCCTCTCTCCATCAGTACCACTTCCTTACTTTCATATCGATCACTCTCAAAAAAAAAAAAAAAAAATACATTCTTCCTCTGTCCTCCTGTCATTTTTTCCTTTACTTGTTCCTTCAAAGATTTTAAAACTTCTCTTTCTTCTTCATTCAAATCTTTTCTTACTATAATATTTTCCATCCCTGCCTCCTTACTTAGTTTCCAGGTCACTTTAAGTACAGTATATCGTTTACTACACTTTCTGATGACAACCAACTTTGGCCTTGCTTCCTCTTTCTTACATGGCCCTATCCTCCTTACTTCCTTTCTTTTTCCCACTTGTTTCCTTCGGGATCGATCATGCTCAATATTTTTCTCACTTGATTCGAGACTTTCTTGAGTCTCACAGATCTAACCTCTTCTTCCTCCTCTCGTTTCCAAATATTATCACACACCTGTTCCTTTCTACAGTTTCTCTCACTATTTTCTCTTTATCTTCATTACTTTCACTACATTTTCTTTCATTATTTTCTTGTTCATTTCTCTTTCTTCTTGACTGATTTCCCTTAAGCTGACCACTTCTTTCTGCTCTTCTTCCACATATGCCCACTTTGCCTTTTGCTCTTCTAACACACTACTACACTTCTCAGTTTTGTTATTGCACTCTTCTACTTTTCTTCTTAATTCAATATTTTCTCTTTTCAAATTCTCGATCTCCTTGTTCGCCGTCTCATTGGCCAGTATCAGACTCTATATAGTGTTCTTGGTATTTTTAGGCATGTTTCTTGATACTAGATCCTCCACTTTCTTTTTCAGTTCACTATTTCTCATAATCAATGTTTTAACTAGATCCATCACATTTGTTTCACTGTCAAATCTCGGAAATTCGGGTCCCTCGATGTTTACATTGTCGTTTCCCCCCCCCCTCCCCTTATGCAGGGAAAAAGGAACAAAAGGCCATGGGCCTGAAAACTGTTCCTTCCAAGAATAAAGTAAAGACAATACAAAAGAGAGCCAAATTCAAGATCCGTTCATTTTGAGATGCCTGGACACAATGCATATGAAAGACTGGAGATCATAGGAAGTAGGAAATACAGACAGAGGAAGACAGTTCCAGAGTTGACCAGTTGCATACATGAAGGAATGGGAGTAATGGTTAACTCTTGCATTAGAGAGCTGGACAGAAAAGAGATGAGGGTTTGTTGCTGGATGGGTGCTACGTGCCCATCGTAGAGATGGAGGGATGCAAGCAGACAGTTCAGAGGAACAGTGGCCATTGAAGTAGTGATAGAAAAGAGATAAAGATGCAACAGTGCAGCAAAGAGACAGAGGTTGAAGGAAGCCAGAAAGAGGAAGTGAGTTAATGAGGCGAAAAGCCTACTCCACGCTACTGAGAAGAGCTTTATGTGGGGAGCCTCCCCACACATGAGAGTTGTACACTAAACATGGGTAAAGAAGGTTTGGAGTCGGCTTAGCACACCTAATCTCTTGGAGGCAGATTGCACAATTCATTCATCATTCATTCATTATCCAATCCTATGTCGCCCCACAGAGGAGCGTAGGAGCCCGGGGCTAGGCAAGTTGGACCTGACATTTAAGATGAGAGTGACCAGCCTCACTCATCCCTGAATGGCATTACGTGAGCAATAAACCCCAACCACCTCTTGGATATAAACCTTCACCAGCTCAATCCGACTGGAGCACCATAATTACCCACTAAACCAGAAGGCGCCAAAATTTGGTTACATGGTTACCACCCAGCATAGTAAATGGTTTCCTGGTGTACAGGAAAACCATTTGGCTTGTCACTCAGTGTAGAGTCACCCACAGGCAGAAGGACGAGGAAAGAATGAAGGAAAGAAAGACAGAAGAAGGAGTGTAAAGTCACCCGTAGGCAGAAGGACAAGGAAAGAATGAAGGAAAGAAAGACAGAAGAGGATTGAAGGAAAGAAGGATGGAGGAGAGGAAAGAGCAGACACCCGAGAGCAGCACCACATCGAGTGAGTGGATGGTGAGTGTCCCCACCTACCACAACAAGAGATGTAATATGTTCCTTCCATGATAAATCCGGAGTGAATGAGACCCCAAGCATGTTCAACGATGATGCAGGATTGAGCTGGACATTATTAAACATTAGGGGGTACTCCTGTGGAAGATTCTGTCGGGTTGATAGGTGTAGGAACTGGCTTTGATGCATTAAAAGCAACAAGATTATTTTTACCCCAGTCAGAGACATGAGACAAGTCAGACATTAGGTGTGCCATAACCTCATACCTTGTTTGTTAAAGTAACTGCTGAGATGGACGTTGCGGGAACCGAATGGAAAGGTGAAGGGTGGAATCATCACCATACGAGTGGACAGGGTTAGATGTACAGCTTAGAAGGTCATTGATGAATAAAAGGAAGAGAGTTGGTGATAGGACAGAGCCCTGAGGAACACCAATGTTGATAGATCTAGGATAAGAATGATGGCCGTCTACAACAGCAGCTATAAAACGACCAGAAAGGAAGCTAGAGATGAAGGCACAGATAGAAGGAGAGAAACCATAAGAGGGTAGTTTGGAAATTAAAGATTTATGCCAGACTTGATCGAAAGCCTTTCAGATGTCAAGAGCAATGGCAAAGCTTTCGCCAAAGTCTCGAAAGGAGGATGATCAGGAGTCTGAAAGGTAGGTGAGAAGATCGCCAGTGGAGTGTCCCTGACGGAACCCATACTGGCGATCAGAAAGAAGGTTGTGATAGGAAAGATGCTTTAAAATTTTTCTGTTTAGACTTGAATACTTTTGAGACACAGGATGTTAAAGCAACTGGACTATAGTTAGAGGGTTGGGAATGGTCACCCTTCTTTGGGACTGGCTGAATGACAGCAAACTTCCAGCAAGAAGGAAAGGTACAAGTTGACAGACAAAGGCGAAAGAGTTTACCAAGGCAGGGTGTAAGCACAGAAGCACAGTCCTTGAGGACAACAGGAGGGACTCCATCAGGCCCATATGCCTTGTTAGTACTGAGGCCAGTGATGGTAGAAAATACATCAACTGAAGAAATTTAAATGTCAGCCATGAGAAAGTCAGAGGGGGGTAAGTGATGGAGGAACAGCACCGGAATCATCTAAGGTGGAACTGGAGGAGAAAGTCTGAGAAAAGAGATCGCTTTATCAGTACAAAAAATAGCTACAGAGCCATCAAAGTAGAAAAGAGGAGGGAAGAATGATGAGGTAAAGTTGTTAGAAAGGTTTCTGGCAAGGTGCCAGAAGAAGCAGAAAGATTTCGAGTTGGAGAGATGAGAACATTTAGTGCGGATGAAATTATTTTTAGCAGAGCGAAGAAGACTTAGCACGATTCCGGGCAGTAACGTAAGAAAGATGTGATTCAGGTGTGGGTTGGTTCCGGTACCTTTCATAGGCACCCCCCCTTGTTGCGGACAGCATTAGAACAAGCACAATTAAACCATGGCTCTCTTGCATTAGACAAAGGATATGAGATAGGAATGTATGCTTCCATGCCCGAAAGAATAACCTCCGTAACGCGTAAGGCACACGCAGATGGCTCCTGGCCATGGAAGCAATAATCATTCCAGAGAAAATAAAAGAAGTACAGCCTGAGGACCTCCCAATCCGCAGCTCCAAAGTGCCACAGATGACATTTCTTTGGAGGGTCCACAGGTCACACCGGAGCTATAGGACAGGTCAAGGTAATAAGGTTATGATCAGAGCAGCCCAACGAAGAGAACAGATTAACAATGTAAGAAGAAGGATTAGTTGCAAGGAAGAGGTCAAGTATGTTGCAGCTCTCTCCATGGCAGTCAGGGATATGGGTAGGGTGTTGTACAAGCAGCTCTAGGTTATTAAGGATAGAAAAGGTGTAGGCTTGTTCACAAGGTGGATCAGTGAAAGAAGAGGAAAGCCAAAGGTGGTGGTGAACATTGAAATCTCCTAGAATGGAGATTTCAGAAAAAGAAGAAATGGATAGAATGTGTTCCATCACAAAAGTAAGACAGTCAAAGAATCTTTGATAGTCAGTAGTATTAGGCAATAAGTAAACGGCGCAGATATATTTAGTCAGAAAATGACATGAGAACCAAAGCCAGAGAGTAGAGAATTCAGAAGAATCAAGTTCAGGAACACAAGAGCAAGATAAGTCGTTGCGTACATATACAAGCAGCCACCTTTGGCTCTGAAATGAGTATATAGAAAGTAGGAGGATACAGAAAAGGGTTTACTGTCAGTTGTCTCAGACAGCTGAGTCTCTGTTTAGAAGAAAAGGTGAGGTTTAGAGGAGGAGAGGTGGTGTTCCACAGAAAGTTAGAAGAAAGACCGCGAATGTTGCAGAAATGAAGAAGAAGTGAGTCAGACAATGGTTCCAGGCATGTTGAGTCATCATCAGGAGAGGGGTGGATGGTTGGCTACAGTACTAAACAGCTGTTACCGAGATGCCTATTTCCTAAACATTCATGTATACTCACTGACAAAACCTCTTTACATTTTTGGTAGACTACATTAACTTACAATAATTGAAACTTTAGACAAAGGAGACAGGACAAACATAATTTCTGAAACTACTTAACCCCTACACCGCGGGGATGTCGGAGGCACACCGGGCCCTTCCCGCAGGGTAAATCCGCGCTCTGACTGACATTTTTAAAATATTTGCCAAAAATCAGTTATTAGTCCTAGAATATTATAATTACATAGGCATATGGCACATACCTTCAGCTTTCTCCTGGGATGTTTTTTTAGAACTCGTCGACTACTGTAGGACTTGTGGAGACTTCTGAAGTTGGGTAACTAAGTCTCCACTTTACACTTCCCGACATCCCCTAATCTGAATACGTTGGGTAAAAGAGTCTCCACTTTACACTTCCCGACATCCCCTAATCTGAATACCACTGCCAGATATTATCACTAGAAACACTATTCAATGATTTCCAAGTATTTTGGAATCCATACTTAAAAAAACAAAAAAAACAAAAACTGTGAAAGCAATGTAAAATACGAATGCGTACAAGCCACCCACTCGCGCTAATTCGCCGCTGGTATTCTGTCATTTCTTACTCATATACACACTCACACTTTATTATTTCTAGTACTTTATTACACTTATATATATCTACAGTCCTTTACAGCTTCCCACACGATGTTTAGTAGGGGTAGAGGTCACAGCGCCTTTTATAATAGGCGCAAAAGCAGCAGAAATGGAGGGGCGTCATTTCACTGTGAAGGAAGAAAGCAAACTGACTGTATCTTGGTAGCCAAGAGTTAAAAATGTCAGCTGCTAATGTATATGCTAAAAAATAAGTTGTAGGAAATCTAGACAATACATAATAAATCAGGTAGTTCCAGGTGAATATATATCACTCAGGCTTCTCCCTTCCTTTCTTATATACATTTATATTATGAGAGTAGCTCATATAGCATATTTCACGGGAAAAAAAAAGCTGGGGAAATTATCGAATGAGTGCAGGTTGGATGCTGCCAAGTGATAATTAGCCAATTCCAGGTGTATGGCACTAACAATTACCTTATTTTATATATATATATATTATTTTGTATAAGACTAGGGCATAGGGCTCATTTCAATGGATGAAAACAGTGGAAAAATCCGGGGAAGATTTACTTAGTGCAAAGCGGCTAAGCAGACGACACGAGAGGGTAATGGAGGGGAGGTAGAGAGGGGAGTCTAGAATGGGGGAAAATGGCTAAATTGTCAACAATGGATGGGAGAACTGATGACATTAGTAGCTCTGACTATTGTTGGACATTGGCAGTGCTGGTAGAAGATACAAGTCACCACCTGAAAGACTGGGTGAATTAAAAATAACACAGTCACTTAAGTGACGCCCCGTGGTATGATCCATTGCACCCGACCGTCAGGAAAGTGACGACCCACGGTTTAGGGGTTAAGGCTAGCAGCGATGATTGAGAAGTGGTCTAGACACGTCTGTTCGCTCTGGTTGGTCCGCTGTGTGTGTGTGTGTGTGTGTGTGTGTGTGTGTGTGTGAAAGGAAGTGTGGCCCACTGGATTGGGGAACCTTGGGCTGTCTGGACACTGCTACCCCTCACTCTGCCCTAGGGTGGGAAAGGAGGTCCAGATGATGATGATGATGATGATGATGATGATGATGATGATGATGATGATGATGGTGATGATGATGATAATGATGATGATGATTAGATTCATTACATTGACCTGGCATCAACACCAATGCCTTGTGTGTGTGTGTGTGTGTGTATTTACCTAGCTAGGCGACTACCCGTTCCTCTTTTCCCTCCTTCTTTCCTTCCTTCCTCTTCTGTCGTTCTTTCCTTCATTCTTTCCTCTTCATTCTGTGTATGGGTGACTACACTGAGTGACAAGCCAACTGGCTTCCTGTACACCTGGATACCATTTACTATGCTGGGTGGTAACCATATAACCAAATCTGGTGTCTGGTGGTTTAGTGGGTAATTAAGGCGCCCCAATCGGATTGAGCCTGTGCAGGTTTATAGCCAAGGGGTGGTTGGGGTATATTGCTCATGTAATGCCACTGAGAGATGAGTGAGGTTGGTCACTCTCGTCTTAAATGTCAAGACCAACTTGCCTAGTCACAGGCTCTTACGCTCCTCATGAGGCAAAAGAGGATTGGATGATGGATGGCTGGATGGATTTGCCTTGTTGTAATATACAGGAAATGAGCTACACTCTAGGGGTCCTGCCTCCATGTCTCAACAAGTCAAACTTTTGCTTTAACTCATTTAAGTTTATGGACTGGATGATCTCTTTGTCCAGGCTATCCTACAGGGTCAATGCATCTACAGTATATGGAAAACTGTATTTCTTAATATCCTTCAAGCAACTAGTCTTTTTCAATTTCTTTCCATGTCCTCTTGTTGCTCCCCCATCCCATACAAACAGATCATCGCTGTCAATTTTATCTACTCCCATCATGGTCCTGAACACAGCAATCATGTCACCTCTCTCTCTTTTTTCTTCTAAGGAAGGCTGATCCAGCTTTTCTAGTCTTCCCTTGTACAATAGATCTGCCAGGCTGGGGACCATTTTGGTTGCTGTTCTCTTTACTCACACGATGTTGTTTATATATATATATATATATATATATACGTAATCCCTCCAATATCCGACGTAATAGAGCCAAAGGCATGTCCGGATATCCGGATATTGGTTTTGTCCGGATATTGGTCCTGAAGCTCCAGCACTGGTTTTTCATTACCCTAACCTAACCTAACCTAAACCAGAAACCCACCTTCCTACCTCCCTACTGGACATGTATAGCACTTATTTAGGTCCCTTTTCACATAAATAATGCACACATAGCATGAATTTATTAAATTTTAACCAAAAAATGATGATTTAGGGGTGAGTGAGTCATAGGAGCTCAGAACTTGCCAGCATAGTATAAGTAAGTATCGGACATGGAAATCAGCTTTTCTCACATTTTATGCATTAAATCATTGGATACAAAGCATCAAATACAGTAAATGATGTTAATTGCTACCAGAAAAATGGTTAGGTTAGGTTAAGTTAGGTTAGGTTTGGTGAGGTTAGGTTTGGTTATGACCGGACATCAAATTCACTGCTTCAACCTTTTTCATAGCTGGTGCACTTAATAACCATGCATGAAAGAATTAAATTAAAAGCAAGAAATTATGATTAACACAATGTTAGGTTTGGTTAGGTTAGGACCGGACATGAAATTCACTGCTTCAACCTTTTTTCCAGCTGTTTTACTTAAGAACCATGCATGGAAAAATTAAATAGCAAGCAGGAAATTATGATTAACATTTTTGGTAATTTTTTAACACATGTACAGCATGATGAAACAGGTTAGGCATGAAAATCTTTATGGCAACCATAGGTTAGGTTAGGTTAGGACCGGACATGAAATTAACTGCTTCCACCTTTTTCTAGCTGTTTTACTTAAGAACCATGCATGGATAAATTAAATAGCTAGCAGGAAATTATGATTAACATTTTTGGTAATTTCTTAACACATGTACAGCATGATGAAAACAGGTTAGGCATGAAAATCTTTATGGTAACCATATGTAAGGTTAGGTTAGGAACAGACATGAAATTAACTGCTTCAACCTTTTTTCTAGCTGTTTTACTTAAGAACCATGCATGGGAAAATTAAATTGCAAGCAGGAAATTATGATTAACATTTAGGGTAATTTCTTAACACATTAACAGCATGAT
>JAGKTI010000619.1:40250-55551 GCA_018397915.1 Birgus latro | reverse complement strand
GCGTACTGAGCCTCCTAGTTCAGTGGTCTGCCGCCCCACCACGTTTGTTTGCACCTGTTTCCAACCAAGGTCACTGATCCTAACAATTTCGTGGTGCTCCTCGCAATACCCCAGCAGTCTAACCTTGCACGAGTGTTATCATGGCACCAACGGGTAAGAAGAACAAGAAAATAATTTTGGAGACCAAACTGAAAACGATTGAAAGGAAAAAAGCAGGTGAAGGTAATTCTGCTATTGGTCAGGAGTTTGGTGTTGGTGAATTGACAGTGAGAATGATTTTAAAGAACAGTGAACAAATCAAGCAAGCAGTGAATAACTATGGAGGTGCTCAATTTGATGGTAGAATGCTGGTGGACAATAAAGAAGTGCTAATAAAAATGGAAAGATATCTTGCTCACTACATTCAAAGAAAGGAAAAGGAAGGGGTTGCATTAGGTGGGTGCCATATAAGGGAGCAGGCAAAGATATTTTATCACACGTGCCTTAAAAAAGCCATTAATCCTCCAACAAAACCTTTCAAGACATCGAATGGGTGGCTATGCCAGCTCCTCAAAAGGAAGGGGTTTAAACACATCAGGTTCAGTGGCGAGTGAGGCAGTGTTGACTACAAATTGGTCGGCTTCACCCCAAGGTAAGCATTTTTTCCCACTCTTTCTCTCGACTCTACCTCTTAATTTTACGATGATAAATGAAACAAACATGAACTGATGTACTGTACAGTAATATTAATAAGAAAACATCATAGGTAAGAAACATTAAAAACAATGCATTTACACTGATGTGAAGACTGGCGTGGTTTACGGGACTGGTGGCGGGGCGAGGCTTGGCTACTGTGGCCCTGCGGGGCCTATGTCATCACTATCACTGTCGGCAGATATTTCAACATCTTGCTGTGTTTTTTCTGCCTCTCTCATGAATCCTTCAAAGTCAGAATCGTCACTGGGGTCATCAGAATGAAAAAGGTTAGGGATGCTAGGATCGCTGGCTGCTTGGGGAGGGGCGGCAGGATGGCTGGTCGATGGGGCAGGGTCTCTTGGGGTTCTCTTGAATTTTGTGATTAGAGACTGCTTCCTCTTGTTAACCCCATCTCTGTGGAGGTCAGCATAAAAGTGAAGCGACCGAGAATTAACGATGCATAACCTGGCCAATATTCTCGCCGTCACTGACCAGCTGAAAAAAACCATCGTGAACAACGAATGTGACAATTTAAGGCTCAGCAAGCATGCCACGGTGTTGACGGTGCCCTTCATTTTTATGCTGCCCTCCACAGAGATGGGGTAGACAAGAGGAAGCAGTCTCTAATCACAAAATTCAAGAGAACCCCAAGAGGCCCTGCCCCATCGACCAGCCATCCTGCCACCCCTCCCCAAGCAGTCAGCGATCCTAGCATCCCTAACCTTTTTCATTCTGATGACACCAGTGACGATTCTGACTTCGAGGGATTCATGAGAGAGGCAGAAAAAACACAGCAAGATGTGGAAATATCAGCCAACAGTGATAGTGATGACTTAGGCCCCGCGGGGTGACAGTAGCCAAGCCTCGCCCCGCCAACAGTCCCATACACCAAGCCAATCTTCACATCAGTGTATATGCATTTTTTTTTAAATATTTCTAACCTATGATGTTTTCTCATTAATATCACTGTACAGTACATCAGTTCGTGTTTGTCTCATTTATCATCGTAAAATTAAGAGGTAGAGTCGAGAGAAAGAGTGGGAAAAAGTTCTTACCTTGGGGTGATGTCGACCAATTTGCCTTTATTACATATATTTAATTGTTTGAATTTTGCGAATTTTGATTTTGCGAGGGTTTTTGTCGACCATATTCTCGCAAAATTGGAGGAAGCACTGTATCTCTCTCCTGTAGCACATTAATCACCTTTGAATACAAGCTCAACAGATTAGAGACACACAACCTCTCATTTCTGAATCCAACTGACTTACTGCCAAAATGTCCATCTCCTCCAGATATTTTATCCATCCATCTTTCAGGATTCTCTTGCACAATTTTGTGACCATGCTGGTCAGGGACACTGGTCTATAACTCAGAGGTTCTTCCTTATTCCCTCCTTTGTAAATTGGTACCACATTAGCCTTCTTCCATTCGTGAGGCACTTTCTCTTCTTCCAGAGAACACACAATTAAACCATGAATCTTATCTGCCAATTGTTCTCTGCATTCCTTTGGTATCCAATTAGAGATTCTGTCAGGCCCTAGGGCGTTCCTTACATCCTGAGTTTCCAGTAAATTATACACTTCCTGGACCTGCACTTCCACTTTTATCTTTTAACACTACATTTCCAGTCACTCCCTCCCCCTTCACAAAATCACTTTCTTTAGTGAAAACTGATCGGAAACTTTTGTTCATTATTTCAGCTTGCATTGCCGCATCTTTGTAGATCTTTCCTTCTCCTCTTAGCTTACTGATTCTTTCCTTGTCAATCAATCTGCCATTAACAAACCTATACACAATTTAGATTCTTCCTTACATTTGTCAATTATAACTCTTTCAAAGTTTCTTTTTTCCTCTCTACAGATTATTATACATTCATTTCTGATTCTTTTGTATTCTTCCTTTGTTCTATTGTTACCTCTCTTTCTCCATTTGTTCCATGCTGCATCCCTTTTTCTTTTTGCTACAATACACTTTATGCTGAATCAGTCCTTTTTCCAGTTCTCTTTCCCACTTACTCTTGGCACATATTTTTCCACACCCTAGTTATAAAAGCCTAGAAAGATAACCCACTTCTGCGTCTCTCTTGTTTCTCTGAATTCTCTCCAATCCGCTTCTTTGAAAAATTTACTCAGTCCTGTAAAGTTTGCTTTCCCCAAGTTGTATTGTCCATGCCTGTATAGCTCATCTCTTGGTGCCACAATCCCTTCTATCATTTGGAACTCAATCACTACATGGTCACTTTTTCCTAAAGGACACGGATATTTCAGAGATTCAATTACATTAGGTTCTCTGGTTAGCAGTAAATCTAGTCCTGCTGGTATGTCATCAACTCTAAATCTTGTACACTATTCATTGAAATATTTAACAGTAAACTACCCCATGAATCTTCACTAACTCCTGAGTCCCACTCCTCCCAGTTCACATCTTTATAATTAAAATCACCAACCAGGATAGTACCGTACTGTTGCTTTTCTTAATCATTTTCTGTAGGTATCTAACTATGTCTAACAACATCTCCTGGTATTCTGCCTCATTCCATGCCCTTGTCTTAGGGGGTGACATATGCTACTGCGTTGTCTCTCCTGCCTTTCCCTCTGGTTTCTAGTTTCATATTTATCACTTCTGTCCTACCTTCTCCCAGTTCCACACTCTCCACATTTTTGGTGTTCTTCATAGCTATCATCACTCCTCCTCCCATTTTATCTCTTCTCCATAGTTTGTATTTGTCATTTCCCACTTGGATATCAATATCCTCACTTAACTTGATCTCTACAAAGCACATAATATCTGGCTCAATTACCCTCAAGACATCGCTGACCTCTAGCCTTGCCGAGATTAAGCCATCTACGTTAACATATGCCACTTTCAATCTTTTTACTTTGTTTTTTATTCCGTCCATCTCCCTCCCTCTCTCCATCGGTACCATTTCCTCAATTTCTGATCCATAACTCTCCAACTGAACTCTGTCTTCTCTTGCTCCGTTCTAAGGTCATTTTTTTCTTTAGCTTCCTTGACTAGCTCCTTTTTTTTTAGCTCTTTTTTTCCAGATTTGCACCTCTCCTCATCCAAACATTCTTGAACCCCTCCTAGTCTGCTAGTTTCCATGTACTGTTATGATCTCATTTACCATTACCTGAGACTGAAAAATAACTTTTAGTGATTGCACCCCTCTCTCCTCATATTTTCCCAGCCTAAACACCTCTTCAGTCTCTTCTTGAGCATTGTTGTTACCTTCCATAACTACTGATAGGGTGCTATCTCTTTAGCCCTTCTCAGTTCTTCTCTTTCCCTTTCTGATCTTATTGACAGGTCTGTCTTTCAATCCTGAAATTATCACATATATTTTCTTGTCTGGTACATCCCAGACTAGAGATTCTCTACTGTTAAACCACCTCCTTCTCCACCTGTGTGTGTGTGTGTGTGTGTGTGTGTGTTCTTACCAAATTGTTCTTACCTAATTGTATCTTTACAGGAAAGAGTCAAGATCGTATTGACCCGTGTCTTAAACCATTTTTATCATACATCTCCTTAAATTTATGAATTGTTTTGACACACACTATTTCATTTGGTTGTGGATTCCACTGATCAACTGCCCTATTTGGGAAACTAAATTTCCTTACATCTTTATCACCTCTCTTTTTATGCAATTTTTTGCAGTGTCCTCTTGCTGATGGTTTGCCATAAGTTATATATTCATTTATGTCTATTTTCTCTTTCCCTGATATGCATTTATATAGCATAATCATGTCTCCTCTTTTTCTTCTCTCCTGTAGTGTTGACAGATTCAATTTTTCTAATCTTTCTTCATAGCTTAGATCCTTTAAGCTTGGTACCCATCTTGTAGCAGCCCTTTGAACTTTTTCAATCTTATCTATTTGTTTCTTGAGATGAGGATTCCAGACTACTGATGCATACTCCAGGTTTGGTCTGACGAAAGATGTTATTATCTTCCTCAGCATGTCTTCATTAATGTATGTGAACGTTATTCTCATATTTGCAAGCAGTGTAGTGTATACATGTGCCGTACCTTTTCATTTATGTGGTCTGCCGGAGTTAGTCTGTTACTGATAATCACACCTAAGTCCTTCTCTCTTTCTGATGTATGCCGGGTTTTATTTCCTAATTTATAATCTCAATCTGGTCTTTTCCCACTTTTACCAAATTTGATTACATGACACTTGTCCACATTGAATTCCATTTGCCATGTATTACTCCATTCATGAAGTTTATTTAATTTTTCTTGTAGCTCTTTACAAGAGTCTATGTTAGTAATTTTCCTTTCTATTTTTGCATCATTGGCAAACATATTTAGATAGCTTTCATTTCTAATATTATTATCTATGTCATTTATAAACACTAAAAACATAATTGGTGTTAGCACTGAGCCCTGTGGAACTCCACTAGTCACTTTCCTCCATGATGAGTAATTTCCCCTTAGTACTGTTCTCATTTCCCTTTTTCTGAGAAAATCTTGCATCCAACAGTAAAGTTTGCCTCGGATTCCTCCTTGATGGTACAGTTTCCATAAAAGTCTTTGGTGCGGTACTCAGTCAAATGCTTTCTTGAAATCTAGATAGATACTGTCCACCCATCCTTCTCTTTTCTGTAATGTTTCTGCCTCTCTGTCATAGTAGCTTAATAAATTAGTTACACATGATTTTCCCTTTCTGAAGCCAAAATGCCTTTCTGTTATCATATTGTGTTCTAGATGGTTTACTAAAACTTTTCTTATTAGATTTTCCAGTATCTTACTTACAATACTGGTTAGTGATACTGGTCGGTAGTTGAGTGGATTTTGTCTATTCCCTTCTTGAATAAGGAGACAATGTTTGCTTTCTTCCACATATCTGGTAGTTTACCTTGACCCAAGGATTCCTTGAATATTAATGATAATGGTCTACTTAACTCCTTTGCACATTCAGGTAGCACCCAACATGAAATTTCGTCTGGACCATTTGCTTTTCCTTTTGTCTAATTTAATTAACTCTTCCTGTATTTCTTTTTCTATTTGTATATCTGGTAATATGTCTGGTCATGCATGTTCCATATCATCCCTCTCAAAATTATTTTCTTCTGTAGAAAATGATTGGAAATTCTTATTATTTCACAAATATCTGTCTCTTGTGTATATAAGATCCCTTTATCCGTAATGGATTGTATGTTATCTTTTACTTTGGTTTTGCTTCGGATGTAGCTGTACAATAGCTTCGGTTGATCACTCCTTTTGTTAATGATGTCCTCCTCAAACTGTTTTTGGGCTTCTCTCTTTATTCTTGTGTATTCATTTCTTGCCTGATTATATTGTTATATGCCCTCTCACTATTGTGTCTTCTGTATCTATTCCACAACAAGTCTTATTTCTTTCAATTTTTGACATTCTTTATTAAACCATTTGTTTATTTTCATTTCTGTTTCTTTGTGCTGAGGGATGTAATTTTGGACTCCTATTTCATAAAATTCACAGAATTTTCGATGTATAACATTTAAATCTTGTCCTCTAAGCTCTTTTTCCCAATCTATTTCAAAGAAGTGTTTCTTTAGGTCATGATAATTGCCTTTTTTGTAGTTAAGGCTCTTTTTGTAACTTTCATTACTGTTAGCTATGTCATATGCAATCCTGAAGTTGCAATTTAATACTGCATGGTTGCTTGTGCCGAATGGAGGGTGATACATAATACTGTCAATATCATTTTCTTGCCTAGTAAATATAAGATCTAGTACTGATGGTACATCAAGTCCTCTTATTCTGGTGCTTTTTTTTACATGTTGCGTTAGGAAAAACTGTACAAGGTCCTGGAGCTTTTGATCCCAACAGCTTTCCTGGCTTTTTATTTCTAGAGTATTCCAATTCATATTTGTACTGAAATTTCCAGATAGTATAATTCTTTCTGATTTCTCCTCCATTCTATGTAGGAATGCTCTTAAACTTTGAATTGTACTCTCTTCCAGTTCTTCATATTCGCCTTTTTCCCAAACATTTGATTTAGGTGGCATGTATAAATTTGTCACAATAAATTTCCCTTCAGATGTACTAATTTCTACTGCTATCAGTTCTACCTGTGAGGGTATATCTAGTTCTATTTCTTTGACTTGCAGATTTTTCTTTGTTAATATTATAATTCCTCCTCCTTTTTTAAGCTCCTATCTCTTCTCCACATATTGGATTCCTCTAGGTTTAGGGTGTCATTTGATATCCTTGATGTTAATTTTGTTTCAGTTAGGCAAACAATATGTGGTTCCTTCTCTTTAATATAATCATTCATCTCTAGTAATTTAGATACCATTCCATCTACATTTGAGTACATCAGTTTAATCATCTTATTTGCATACTTGTCAGGACTTGGGTCTACTATCTTCCTCCTTTCTATTCTCTCCTGTTTATGTACCACTTTTGTACCTGCAATCCCATTACATTGTAAAAAAAATGTGTTCTTCTCTTCCTCTGATCTTCCCTCATTCTTTGTTTTTGCCTCCTCCCTCTTCTCTTTTAGTAATCCCAGTTCCTCTTGAGTTAGGAATTTTTTTATCCATACATTTTTGAACTCCTTTTTTTCCATAAGTTTGTTTGCATTTTTCAGTATATCCTCTGCAGTGTTTACACTCTGGAAGGTTATTTCCAGTGGCCTTGATTTGTTTTTCTCATATTTCCCTAACCCCCTAGCCTTTTGTGTTCCTCTACTGTATGTCTTTCCTACAGATTTCCTTTGATACTTCCTTCACAATGTTCATTACATTTGCCATCTCCTTTTGGTCTCTCAAAATCTTGTTTTTTAGTTCATCCTCTTGTATACCAGTGATTAATATAGATTTGTTGATGTCTGCTAGACCTTTGACCAATTTGGATTGCTTTGAATTATTTTCTCTACTTCCTTTTTAATGCTCTTTTCTTCAGCTCTTGTTTCCAAGTCTTTCTTTACTTTCACCATTTCAGCATACGTGGTTTCCACATCATTTTTGTAGCTTTGCATCGCTTCATTCACCTGGGTTATCTTCTCAATATCACTGCTATGATCTATCAGAGTGCTGGCCTGCCTAATGGGAGCCCCCACAAACTGGAAAAAGATCCCACTACTCGCCAGATAAATTAATGTAAAGTGCAAAAGTGGGGTCAACTTGAATTATCCTTTGTTATACAATTTTTGTGTTACTTTACCGAAAATAGGATACTTATTGAGTTATCTATGTATAGTACTGGAGAAAAAATGGCTTCTTTATCAAAACATAATAGAAATGGAAGGTTGCGTCCATCTCAGTTTAGGGACACCCTACATGCAAGTATTATGTTGCCAGAGTATTGATCACTGTCATGTTTTTAGGTGGTGAATTTATAAGGAAAAATGGTAAATGGAAAACTGTATTATTACGTAACAAATGAAGGAAATATGGTACTTAAACAAACGAAGATTGTATGAACTCATTGAGCTCATATAGAGGCGCTTTCTCATGAGTAGAGTGGCGTTATTTGTGTGCCCACCACCAGGGGCCCAAGGCGGCGCTGATGGTGTGTATACACCACACCTGACACTTGCAACTTTTGAAATCAGCCAATAAATCCGGATAATATAGTGCCAAGGTTGACTGTGCAGCTAAAATATATGTAGAAAAATAGACTGTAGGAGAAGTGAGACATTTTCTCAAAGCAAGAGAATTACTGTGTCTTTAAAATTTTGGGTCGCTGATTTCGGCCCCGTAAGATTTCGGCCGTACAATTTTTACTATTATCAACTGTATAATGGATAGAATCACATCAGGATTTGCCAAATGAAAGATTACAATCTTTGGAAACTGTATAATAAATTTTTCCAACAACTGAGATTCATAACACTTCATAAAAATGTGCTGAATGAAAAAACACACAATAAGCTTTCATGGCTTTTAGTAAACTCTGTGGAGAACTTTTCAGTGTAAATCTCACTTAGAGCATCAGTAAAATATCTAAGATGAAAATAATACTGGTATAATGCATTATGCATGAGTAATAATTCCGATAGGGATTTTTTTTAAGGTAGGTACACCAACTCTGAGCGGCTAGTGACTGCACGCTATTAAGTGATCCGGTGAACACTGGCAACTTTCAGGAGTTCGTGGGGGACCTAATTGTCTCTGTATCATTTCTGAACTCTTCCATAATACTCTCATGGTTGACAACTGTGCTTGCCATTTCACTAATCTTCCTTCTGAGTGTACCAACCTCAACTAAAAGCTCATCTATTGTTGTGTCTTTCCTGTTAGCTTTCTTTACTAATTTTTCATTTCCCTTCCTCTGCATGTACAACTGTTTTTTTATTTTATCCATTTCACTCTGAAATGCCTTCTCTAATCTGTTCACCCATTCAACCAACTTGTTATGTGTCCCCATTTCCACCAGTTCTGGGTAGAAATCATCATCCTGCTTTCTACCTTTAGCTCTTTTCTTAACTCCTTCCATATTTACTTTATTAAACATCGTGCTCATGGTGTGTGTGTGCATGCACACAAATCAGACCCACATAAACTGAAGGTCTACTGTGTTTGGTTATGTAATTACCAACCAGTATTTTAAATGGCTTCCCAGGTCACATTAGGCTTGTCATTCAGTGTAGGGCCACCTAATGTAGAAAGAAAAATAAAACAACAGGAAGGATGGGAGAAATAAGGAGAGAGAGGGGCAGACACAGTAAAATACCATAATGGCAAAGGTGAAGGGAGAAGCAGGCAGCATCACATCAAGTGAGTCGATGATGGTCACCACTACAAAGCTTGCAGCCTTGTTTTATAATGGTAGGACTTCTCAGGGTTGACATTAGCCATCCATTTACTTTCTACAACTACCAACTACCCCGCACCAACTCACCAAGCAAAAAATAGACGTGGCAAGTGCAGGTACGGTGGACGATGGAGCTGTAGCAGGGGAGTTAGCTGCAGGGGGAGGAGGGCGGGACAACAGGAGGGCAGCCTCGGTGGCGGCTCCTGTGGCCAGTACCTCATCCGGGGACAAGGAGCACAGCACCGTGGCGTTGGGGAAAGTCTCACCTGCCAGCTGCTGTAGCCTAGGGATTTTTGCTGAGCCTCCAGTGAGTATGACCTATGAAAGGTAAAGAGCATATGTGTCTATCTACAGTCAGACATCTTAATCCCAGATGGGGCAACCACAAACAAATCACCTCCATGTCACCCCATTCTCCACCATCAGGCTGCTCTGTCCCCATCTAACAGCCCCTCTCTCAGTTCTCAATATAAGCAGCCTATTTATCATATTTTTTTGCTATTACATCCTCAACAAATTAAAGAAAAACTCCCAACTCATTTCACTGTTATCTACAAATCTGACCTGCCAGTTCCCCCAATTTACAGCAGTATTCCTGTAAAAAAAATATATAAAATAAAAAGATAGGTTATACCTCATCCCTTTAATGTCCTATCAGGAGCACAGGGACCCAGTCTCTAGCCTCCAAGGAGCAGTAGTACAGTAGCTGTTCCCTAGGCAGTCTGGCCTTAGGAAGGCCACGGACGAGACTGGGCTTTCCCACAGAACTCTCAAGGAGTGTATGTTGTATTGTTTGCGCAGGTGATTGTGTGCAATGCAGTCTTCCATAATGTACTTAATAGTATGGGGTGCTGTGTTGCATCCTGGACAGGCATCTGCGACGGAGTCATCCAGCCTCATCTGATAACTCAAGAGGGCTGGATGATGTCCACATCTCAGCCTGGCCAGGTGGACCCTGTCCTCACGAGGGAGATAGGATTCAGAAGGGTGGATATCAGGAGGCCATGCATGCAGCTGTGTCTTGTCTTTGAGTGCCTGAATGGAGCAGCAAGTGATCTGAGTGTGGATATGCTTCTGGAAGCTGGTCTGAGGCGGGCGAGAGAGGAAAGATGACAGTACAGGTATATGTGTATGATATCGTGTGCTGGGTGTTGTTTTGATGTTCCTTGGTGTCTGTGGATGTGCTGCCATGTATTGTAGTGGATGGTGTGGGTCTGTGGCGACTACAGCGAGAATATGGGTGCCTCTCATGTCTAGATGATCCTTGACTTTGAGGACTTCGGTTTCTTGGTGGAGGTGGTCTGTGGGTGTAGTAGCTGTGCAGTCTGTGATTATTTTTAGGGCCTTGTTCTCTATGGTCTGTAGGGTGTTGTAGTGTGTTTTAGTGAGGTTAGAAGCCCATGCAGGTCTTGCATGATTCATCACTGGATGTATGTATTGTTTGTATACTGTGCTGGTGGTCTCTTTGTTGTGTCCAAATGTCGTATGGGCAAGTGACCATAAGGCGCTGAGTCTTGGTGATAATTTATCTTTAATATTTGTGATGTGTTGTTTGAATTACACTGATGTATTGTATGTTACACCAAGGATTTTGTGTGTGTGTGTGGGGGGGGGGTAGAGGAGTGTTGTTTAGCTGTCAAGTTTGTGAGAAGGGTCACTAGATTTGGCTGGGGCTATTCTGAGCCTGTTTGTGGTGAACCATTCGTGTAGTGTGTTGAGGTAAGGTTGGAGGATGTGTGTGGCTGTGTCTGAGTTTTGGTGTGTACATGTGAGTGTTATGTCCTCCGCGTAGGAGACTAAGTGTGTTTGTGGTGTGAGGGGTGTGAGTATATCATGCATGCATAGGTTAAAGGGAGTAGGGGACAAGACAGATCCTTGGGGGACACCATTTGTGAAGTTTCTGATGTTCGAAGATTGACTGGCAAATGTTATTGTGTGCACATCTGCCTGCTAAATAGTCTGCCAGCCATCTTTTTGTGTTAATATGCATGTTTTTGTTGAATATTTCGTTTGTGAGGTTATGGCGGGGGATGGCATCAAATGCTGTGCCAATGTCTAGTGTGACTAGGAGTGTTCTGTGTGGTGGCCTAGCTGAATTCATGCCATCAAAAACTCTCTGTGTAAGGTCTGTAAGATGAGTGTTTGCGGAGAGTAGTGGCCTAAAACCATGTTGTGATGGGGCTCGGGAGGTGTGAGGTGTAACTAGCTGTAATACCAGTCGTTCAGTGACTTTGGAAGGGGTGCAGAGGAGTGTGATCGGGCGGCGTAAGGAAGGTAACATGGAGTCCTTGTTGCATTTGGGGATAGTGATGATGATTCCATGTTTCCAGATGTTGGGTATTATGTTGTGTGAGTAGCTGTAGTATGATATGTTGGTGAGTGCTTGTATGCCTTGTGGTCCAAGGTGTTTAAGGTGTATGTTGCTTATGTTGTCTGGTCCACAGGCAGATGAGTACTTAAGGTCGCTAATGATGTGCCTCATCTGGTTGTAAGTGAAAGGTGCGAAGTCTGGGTCTGTGGGGAACTGTCTCTTGCGTCGGATGACACATCAGTCGTCGCAATGGGGGTTTAGATGGCTGACATGTGAAAAGAGATTGATGAGAGTGTTTGCTTGTTGTTTATTTGAATGAATGGTGTCTGTTGTTGTGATGGCAGCGTGTGACTGTGTAGTGTTGCTGTTGGAGAGTGTGAAGCTGTTTAGTATTCTGTAGAGTTTGCTGGTGTTTGATTTGTGATCAAGTGTTTGGAGATAATTATTCCAATATAGTGTTTGCTGTTCTGACATTTTATTGTTTATCTGAGTGCTGAGTTCTTGTATTTGTTGTACGTTGTCTTGTGTATGGGATGTTGGGGAGTGTTGTAGTGTGTCCCGTTAACTGATGAGGCCTTGAATTTTTGGTGTGAAGTTGGGGTTGTGTCTCTTTCTCTTGCCTCTGGGGATATGTCTTTTGTCTGCATTTTGAATAACTGTACTAAAAGTGTGCAAAGCAGTGTTGATGTTTGTGATGGGTGTACTGTATAATGTTTCAAAGTGTTGTTCTGTTTCAGTTGCGAAGGCCCAAAGTTGACTCTCTTGTAATTAGTGGGTGTGTGTCTGTGGCCAGCTGGGGCGACTCTGGTTTTGGTAGCGATGATGATCGGGAGGTGGGTCAGAACCAAGGGGTTTGACCACTCTCCAGGATGTTGTGAGGACGAGGTTTGGGGAGCAAAAGGTGATGTCTGGGGATGATGGGAGGAAGAGGGCTTGGTGTGGGATATGGGTATGTTGATGGACTGAAGAGGTGAGAGAGGCTGTGGCGTAAAAGAAGAAAGCATATAATGAGTGGATGAGGAACAGAGGCGTCGAAGAAGTTGAGAGACAGAAGAGAGAGCTATATGTAGAGAGGAAGAGAGAGGTGAAAAGATTAGTAAGAGAGTAAGAAGAGAGTGGATAAGGAATTTGGAAGGAATTTGAGTGTAATGTGGAGGGAATGTAAGAAAATGTTCTGGAAAGAGGTAAAGAGAGTTAGACGGGGTGCCAATGAAGTCAGCTGGGGTGTGAAAGATAAAAATGGTAGATTACTAGTGGAGAAGTAAGAAAAAGTGAACATATAGAGAGAACACTTTAATGAATTGTTGAACATAAAGAATGAAAGCAATGCAAATATAAGTGGCTGGGGAATGGCTGGGAGAAGAAGGGCTGTAAGAAGAGGGGAAGAAATCAGTAGGATGGAAGTCGTGGTAGCAATGAAGAAAGTCAAAATGGGGTAAGCACTAGGAAATGAAGTGTGTGGAGAAATGCTGAAACATGGGGGAGAGATAGTAGTAGAATGGATAAGGAAGGTGTGCAGATTGGCCTGGGAGGAGGGAAGAGTCCCGGAGGATTGGAAGTCAGGAATAATTATCCCCCTGTAAAAATAATAACTGAATAACTGAAACAAAATGGCGAGGTGAGAGTGTGAGAGAATGGGAGTATGGATGGGGTATATGCACGGGAGTGGGTGAGAATGAGAGGGCGAAAGAGGGAGTGTGTATCGATGTGAGCAACAGGTGGAAGGAGAATGTAAGAGAGTATGGATCAGTTGGGTCAAGGATTGTGTGGGTAAGAGTGAAAGCTGGACTACAAATGTGGGCAATTGTGTGCGTGTATGCGCCAATGCAAGATCATGTAAGTAGAGTGAAAGAAGAGTTTTAGACAAATGTGGAAGCCTGCTCGGAAAAATCTGAAAGGAATGAGAGAGTGTTTCTGATTGGAGATATGAATGGAAAAGTAGGGAATGAGAGGTGGATGAAGTAGTTGGTGAGTGGGGTGTGCCTGCAGAGATGGATGAGAATGGCAGTGCTTTAGTGGACATTTGTGCTGGGAGAGGGTTGATGGTAGCTAATACCCTCTTCAGGCACAAAATGATCCATAAGTATACATGGCGAGTGGTGAAAAGAGAGGACGGTGGAATGAATGAACGGAAGGCAAAGATTGACTATGTGCGTGTGGATGAAAGGATGAGAAGATGTATAATGGATGCAAGAGTATATACAGTAGGCGCAGAAAGTGCTGATGCCATCTTAAAAAAAGAAAACATCCTTGTGGTTAGCAAGGAGAAACAAATAAATTAACACTCACCATTGAATTTAGTATTTACTGGCATTCCCCTTCACCTTTATTATCTTCTTAAGGCGTCTGGGGAGACTGATGGCGTAGTTTTGCAGAACAGACGGACTAAAACTGCTCCATTGCTGCAGTCTCAAGTTTAGGCAAAGATGATGTGTCCATACTACGCAGCTGCCGCTTCATGTGCACCCATAAATTCTCAATGGGATTGATATCTGGGCTGTTTCCGGGCCAATCTCGAATAAAGGGAACCTCACAGTCTGTTAGCCACTGTTTCACTGACTTTGCAACATGTGCAGGGGCAGAATCTTGCATAAATACTCTTGCCTTGGTTTTATCAAAAGAGTCACTTAAAACATCACATAAGAGCTCCAAATAATTGTTCTGGTTCACTTTTTCATTTGCAGGTAGAATTACCAACCTACCAACACCATAATATGTAAAGCAGCCCCAAGCCATGAGTGAGGCTGGGTATTTAACAAACTTGGAAGTGTACTTAGGATCCAGGGGGTCACTGCCTGGTTTGCGGTACACTCGTGATGAAGGGGTACCAGTGACAGTAAATGTTGACTCATCACTCCAAAGCACAGTTTTCCATTGCTCCTCACTCCAGGCAAGATATTTCTTACAAAAATTTACTCTCTTTTTCTTCTGAAGTGCAGTTAGCAGTGGTTTTTTACGAGCACAAAAACTCCTGTAGCCCAGATCGTCATGCAACAGCTGCTGCACACTTCTGACAGACACATCTGCCAGCAACTGTGGGTTCTTTTCTTTTAAATCCCGTGCTGTTAGCCTTGGATCCTTGCTAACTTGCCTTGAGATCAGCTGACGGGTCCTGAAGGTTGTCTTACGAGGTCTCCCAGGCTTGGGAAGTGGAGTGGGAGGAATGGCCTCCCCACTGTCCTTGAACCGCTTCACCAGTCTCTGCACTGTCCTCAGTCTAACACCATCTGATTTGCAATAAATGGGAGTTTGTGGCCAGCTTTGTATAAAGTAATCACTTCCACACGTTTGTCCTTGCTTGTGGTTACTTTAGGCATGATGAGAATGTGGTAGGTAACCAAATAACTGTGTTATTTGAGTCAAAACATGCCCTCGTGGTGCATCACACACAGAGACAATCCTCCTCCTGTGGCTGCCCAAACATTACTGAGCCTGCTCCTGTGGTGCCAAACCTATCAAGCAGGGTTGCCAGCTCCCGTTGAAAAAGCGTCAGCTCATTTCGCATCACAGGGGAGGGTAGTATTGACCCTACTTCACTTAACGCGAAAAAGAATGACGTCGGCAAAAAA
>JAGKTI010000619.1:0-26305 GCA_018397915.1 Birgus latro | reverse complement strand
ATCAATTGACATGAATGTCAAAATACGAATGATTGGTAACGAGGTAAATTTTCGTACTTTCATTAAAGATTCCACTCGTCGCTCCCCTCCTCAGGTCATCTCTCACCTCTCGTGTAGTAGTCAGGCAACCTCCCTAGCCTCCTCAAACCCCCCATTCCCCCCTCAAACCTCCCTCCTTATTTCTCCCTCCCACCAGTGAATGCTTCGAACGGAGCTCACTACAAGTGCTTTGAGATTACCATCTCACCCAGTGTTGGCAGTGCTGAGTGGACCTCGCGGGAGTGTGGCCAGCTGTACATGGGTGCTCGCACACAGGTAAGAGTAAATGGAGCTTTGAGTGATGAGTTTTCCGTGAATGTTGGTGTGCATCAGGGGTCAGTTTTGAGTCCCTTGTTGTTTATCATGGTGCTTGAAGCCCCCTCACGTGACTTCAGAGATGGACTCCCATGGGAGATGTTGTATGCTGATGATTTGGTGTTGATTGCAGAGAATGAAAAGGAGGTGGAGGAAAGATTTAAGAAGTGGAGAGATGGTATGGGGTACAAAGGCTTAAGGGTAAATGCAGATAAAACAAATGTGATGATATCTAGGGTCGGTGGCAGTACAATCAGAGGAGAGGGAGAGTGGCCATGTGCAGTTTGCCACAAGGGTGTGGGAAGTAATTCCATCTTGTGTAGTGTTTGTGATAAATGGGTGCACAAGAGATGTAGTGGTATTAGAGGTAGACTGCAAGATGATGCTGATTTCATGTGTGCGGCATGTCGGGGAGAGCAGGTGGAGATTGTTAGGCATGAGAGGGTTGAACTTGCAGGTGAGTCTCTTGAGTGTGTGGAGGAGTTTCGTTATTTGGGAGACATGCTATGTGCTGGAGGTGGGGCTGGAGTTAGCTCGGTTGCTAGGGTGAGAAGTGGTTGGAAGAAGTTCAGGGAGCTGTTGCCTCTCCTGACACTGAGAGGACTCTCCTTACGTGCTAAGGGGTCTTTGTATGCAGCATGTGTTAGGAGTGTGATGCTGTTTGGTAGTGAGACCTGGGCAGTAAAGGAAGAGGATATTCGCAGGTTTAAACGTACAGAAATGACGATGATTAGATGGATGTGCAGTGCGTCCCTGCGTGCAAGGCCTGGGAGGGCTGGGTTTACGATGGAAGAGTTGAGAGGTAGGATGGGACTGGAGTGTATTGGTGTTGTGATGAGGAGAGGTAGGCTGAGGTGGTTTGGACATGTGGAGAGGATGGGGGATGATAATTGGGTACAGAGGGTGAGAGGTGTTAATATTGGGGGAGGGGTTGGGAGGGGTAGACCGAGAAAGACATGGGACGAGGTCATTAAGTGTGACTAAAGGGTTAAGGGACTGAACAGGGAGGCTGCCAGGGATCGAGCAGCATGGAGAGCCGCCATTAGTGACCAAGGCCGACGCATGCAAGCATGTTGGAGCCTTCAAAAACGAAACGATGGGATACATCCAGCTGAAGAACGTTTCAACTCACTAGGCCAGGAATAAGCACTTTATCTCTTATATGTTTATCATACTACATAGTACAGTACCCTCACGTCCAGTATGGTATTTTTGTCAGACAGTACTACCGTACTGGACTAAATCCGTACTAGACACACAACAGACCTTATGGGAAAAATGAATAATGTCAGACAAGCCTTGAAACAGTCCCCCCAAAATCTGACTTAACTACACTTTGACACAACTAAGATTTTACCAACCTTTAAGATGAGTGGTGATGGGCTTGGGGAGGAAGGGGGACAGGTTTCCAATGCTGTAGGAGGTCCTACCGTCCCCCTGGAGGAGGACTGTCAGGATCCTAAGGAGGTCTCTCTATCTCAATCTCCCTCATAAATCCCTCATAGTCACACACTGACACACTGTCATCTTCATCATCAGGGGGAAGTGCATTACTGCAATCTGACTGGCACACGTCACGAGGAAGGCATACTGGACTGGTGCGGCAGTACTAGAGAAACAGTTCTCAGTGTTGGCCATTTTCAAGCGCACGCACGGGTAGTAGTAGTAATACTGGACGCAGCACGTCAGTACTAGAGAAGAACTCCTCGGACTTGGCCCACTTTGTGTGGCCGATCCATACTAGCTAAATAAATCCATACTACAGCAAAAAATTATTTAATTTTTTTGTCGACCGTACTAGAGGAGAATAGTACTGGACAAATGCATACTGGATGCAAGGGTACTGTAAATGGTTTCCTGAGTTACAGGAAATTATTTGGCTGAGAAGAAAAACTCCAAATGCAAACCAAAGTTACTAGGTAAGAGCTGGCATTAACGACAATAAAACACTACTCTTTGGTAGCACACCAGTGGTGTGGGAGCTACATGGCAGTACAGTATCAGTGTCGGTTAGTTTTCATCTGATAAAGATACATAGCCACTTTTCTACTCAGATGGTGATCAAGTGAAGTCAGACTGAAGGGTAAATTTGACTAGTAACCAAAGAGATTTATCCCAACCTCATAATAGGAGAAGCCACTCTAAGGCCAAAACAAGGTACAGATATTACATACCGCCAGAATTTTTAATTTTATTTTATTTTGAGGATAATGCATAATGCTCACATACGGGTGTTTTTTCATAAAAATATTATGTACAAATTTTTCTCATTCATTTAAGGTGTGTTTGGTGCCTAATAATAAGGTCAGAAAATACTTTGTGATGTTGTTCGTATGTTTTGTGGTGTTGGTTATATAAGTCAAGGGTTAAAGATTTATTGGTTTTACACATACGGACGAATATTACTTGATTTATACTTTAATTCAAATACTCCTAGTGGTTACCAGCAAAAGTATTTAAAAAAAAAAAAAAAAGTTTCACCATATAGTTGCTGCCTGTGGTACAATATGCTCTACAAACCAAATCACAAACACATGTTCCCCAGTGGCTGCAGCTCCCAGTACAGTACAAGAGAGATTTTATCTTGCAAAATGTCTAGTAATATTTGTATTGCTGTTTCTTCCCCAACCCATTATATTCAAACAGCACTGGATCCGGGTTTTCTAGTGCTGGTCTTCCTTTCTCCCATCCAATGAAATGCCAGGAGCAGATGGCATGATTATGAGTGGCTTTCCATCCCACTTCCCTCCTGCACCTCTCTTCCCACACTTTTCTTCTTACTGGTCTTGGCAGATGGGAACCTGGCCCAGCCTCTGACATATCTTGCACCCTTCTTTCTTGTTGTCGTCTTTCTTGAATCCAACTTGCAGTCAGCCACGGCACATATAAAGTACAGTATGTCATACTGAATATGAATGATTACAAAGTCTGCTGACAAACACTCGTACGCCAGGCACCATGCAGGTCTGGAGCTGAGACCTCTTTGTCCATCTTTGTACAGCAGATAAATCTGTTAATTTAACTTGACAGCAATATCCATGACTTTAAAATGATATTAGTTCATATAAAGACGAATATTAATATAGCTACTCAGTTGTACTGATCGTTATTTACCTTACAGGTACAGTAAGGTCCCAGGTTACGTCGGTATCGACTTACGTCAAATCGAGGTTATGACAGTCAGTTCGCGAGAGGAAATTTTAAAATATAAGAAAATAAAGAAAAAATACGTAAAGCTCGGTTTTTAAAGTGTTGCTGTTTACCGCAAGATGTCTCTAGTGTTTTCCCGCCTCACGCTTGACTACCAACAAACCAACAATCGTTCTCAGTCTCGCTGCTACGACTGTACCACCTGTAATTTTCTTGTGTTTGTTTTTCGCCTGATTCCACGATGCCTAAGAGACAGCTTCCTAGTGACCATAATGACTCCAAGAAACGCAAGACCATCACATTATGTGAAAAAGTCGATATTATTAAGCGTAATGAGAAAGGAGAAAAAGGATCAGTGATCGGGCGTGCGCTGGGGATGAGCCGTACTACGGTAGCTACCATCATCAAAGACAAGGAACGTATCTTGACTCACGTTAAAGGTGCAACTCCTATGCAATCAACTGTGATTACCAAGAAAAGATCGGGACTGTTGATTGAGATGGAACGTATGCTAATGCTGTGGATTGAGGACAATAATCAACGGTGCATGCCTCTGAGTGAACAGTTAATCTGTGAGAAAGGACGCACACTCTACCAAGACCTCAAGAAAAAAAAAGGTGAGGAAAGTGAGACTAATGAGACATTTGTGGCATCAAAAGGTTGGTTTACTCGATTCAGGGCTCGAGCAAACCTAACCAACAGAAGAATTTTCGGAGAAGCAGCCCGTGCAGATGACGAAGCAGCAAAAACATCTGTTAAAGAGTTGGAGGAGTTGATTGAGAAGGAAGGCTACATTCCAGAACTTATTTTTAATGTTGATGAAACGGGACTAAACTGGAAACGAATGCCTAACAGAACCTACATTGCTAAAGAAGAAAAAAGCATGCCAGGGCACAAAGCATCCAAAGAACGCCTAACACTACTTTTGGGGGGAAACTGTGCTGGCGATTTCAAGCTTAAAACGCTACTCGTATACCACTCAGAAAATCCAAGAGCTCTTAAGGGGATTCTTAAAGCAAGCCTACCAGTTTATTGGAAAAGTCATTTAAAGGCCTGGATGACGAGTGCAATTTTCATTGACTGGTTTTCAAAGTGTTTCGTGCCAGAAGTTGAACAGTATTGTGCTATGAATAACCTGCCATTCAAAGCTCTTCTCATCACTGATAATGCTCCTTGTCATCCTTCGAACTTGACAGAGTTGCGCCCTAATGTGAAAGTTGTGTTTATGCCACCAAACACAACATCAATCCTACAACCCATGGACCAAGGTGTAATAAGGGCATTCAAGGCGTACTACCTGAGAAAAACATTCAGACAGGCAATACGAACAACAGAAAATGGTAAAGTAACGCTCAAAGAATTCTGGAAGGATTTCAACATCTATAAAGCAGTTAAAAATATTGGAGAATGTTGGGCTGAAGTGACTGCGACAAATATGCACGGAGTGTGGAAAAAAGTATGCCCTTACCTCATAAATGACTTTAAAGGATTTGATGAAGACAGTATAAATGAAGTCAAACACAACTGTGTGAAAATTGGAAATGATTTAAATCTGGACATAGAGGAGAGTGATGTAAATGAACTTATTGATTCACATGATCAAGAGTTGAGTAATAAGGACTTACTAGACCTTGGAAAACAAATGGAAAATGATGAAAAAAGTGATGAGGTAGAACCGCTAAGACAGTTTAAGATCAAGGAAATGGCAAATGCTTTCGACTTCCTAGAAAAAGCAATGGCTGCATTTGAAGATCAGCACCCAAATGCAGAGAGGTTTGCCAAAGTGTACAGGGGAATTGAGGATGCAGTGTCCTGTTATCGTCAAATCTATGACGAAAAGAAATATGGCACCAAGCAGTCTTCAATTCTCCAGTTTTTCAAGAGAACTGAACACCGAGCCACAACCTCACCACCAGCTTCAACCACATCCTCATCTTCAACTCCTGACACCCTATCTTCAGCCCCAGATTTCCCTGCTTCAGCCCCGGACTCCCCTGCTTCAGCCCTGGCAGTGCCTTCTACATCGCAACCCCAGTAACGAGTCAAGTTGATGTTGTCAGAAGGTTTGTGTTAGTGACATACAGTATGCATCTTTATTACAGTACCATACAGTACTCGGTCATTTTATCACTGAAATAATTTTGTCCAAGTGAGGAAAAAAAAGCCATCAAACTTGATGTTAGAAATGCTTACATTATCGTGCTGGCAATGATGTTGGTATTTCATATTTTACGGCAGTATTTTACGGTAAACTTTATTGTATGATGAAGTATGAAAAGTGTTTGAATTTAGGAATAAAATGTGTGTTGGCAGTGTGCACGTGTGTAAGGACGGGAGAGTGAGGGAGCGGCAGCCTGACTCAGTTGTGGGTGAGGCAGGTGCAGCATAACTCGGTTGCCATGACGATGAGAAGTGCCGTTACTGCAGCGAGTGAGCTACTGTGACAAAGACTCGTAGCAAGTACAACTTATATTTTATTCAATACATATCATCAGTTCAAAAGACTGTGTTTCTTATACAAACCTGTTATAAGATTATTACATGTATAGTATGCGATGTATGTTTGAAAAATCTGTAAAACTCGACTTACGTTCAAAATCGGCTTACGTCATGTCTCAGGAACGGAACTCTGACGTAACCCGGGACCTTACTGTAACAGATTCTAGCAATGGTTATAATGGTTGGTATTGTGTGAAATATAAGCAGTTTTACGCATATAATGCACAAATAATAATACAGTGCTTCCTCCAATTTTGCGAGAATATGGTCAACAAAAAACCTCGCAAAATCGAAATTCGCAAAGTTTAAACAATTAAATATATGCAATAAAGGTAAATTGGTCGACATCACCCCAAGGTAAGCACTTTTTCCCACTCTTTCTCTCGACTCTACCTCTTAATTTTATGATGATAAATGAAACAAACATGGACTGATGTATTGTACAGTAATATTATTATGAAAACATCATAGGTAAGAAACATAAAAAAAGAAAAACAATGCATATTTACACTGATGTGAAGACTGGCGTGGTGTACGGGACTGGTGGCAGGGCAAGGCTTGGATGCGACTACTGTGGTGTAAACAAACGTGGCGGGGCGGCAGAACACCGGACTAGGAGGCACCGTACGCCCAGCGAACCACGACGTCCCTCTTCCGCGTGGCAAAGTAGTGCGGGAAGACGACTTTGCCACCACTCGACCTCGCAAAGTGTGTGATCGCTCGCAAAGTTCATAAATGTTAAAAAATAAATGACTTGGAACTACCTCACAAAATTGGTGATTCGCAAAGTTAAAGTTCGCAAAGTTGAAGGATGTACTGTACTTTAGACATATATTAGCTATTATTTGTTTCTCAGGCACTGAAACGTTTCAGCAAATATGAGCTGAGAGATAAATCACAGATTCTTTGCCGAGTTTGTTCCTTTGCCACCTGCGATCTGTCCGTAGGAACCGCAGTATCTGACGAAAATCTTATTTTTTTTCTTTTAATACCTTTGCTGGTGACCTCTGGAAGTATCTGAATTAAAGTATATATAAAGAAATATCCGTACGTATGTGTGAAAACCGATAAATCTTCATCCCTTGACATATATGACCAACACCATAAAACATGTGAACAACATCACAAAGTATTTTGTAACCTCATTATTAGGCACCAAACACACTTTAAATGAATGAGAAAAATTTGTACATTATATTTTCAAGACAAAAACACCCATATGTAAGAATTATGCAAGGTCCTCAAAATAAAATCGGAAATTAAAAATTTCTGGCGGTATCTAGTACCCACTCCTTATTGTGAAAGCTTCTATTATGTCTCACTGAATTGCAACCAAAACTTAGTATTCAAGTTATGCCCTTACCTATCTGGTCTTCGAATAAGTCCAGTTTAATGAGGTTTTATTCCACTATACCAAATAATGTGTTCTCACTCTCCCCCTCCCCCCTTCTCTCTCACCTTATGGACCTGAGTGAGTGGGAGAGAGCATCGTTGCACAGCCTCCCTGGCGGGGGTAAGAAACGTAGCCAGAGCCGGTCCCACAAGACCATCAAACCTTGCACGTGACAGTGTTGTGGAGAAGTCTACACCCTCCCACAAAGATTCTACGTACACCTGCAAATATACACGAGGTTACTGACATGGGTCCTAAGTTAACACGAAAACATTTACACACACAAAGATGGAAACCACATATGAAATACAACCAAACCCCATCATAAATCAAGGGTGGCCATCCATCCATCATCCAATCCTACGTTGCCCCATGAGGAGCACAGGAGCCCGGGGCTAGGCAAGTTGGTCCTGATATTTAAGATGAGAGAAACCAGCCTCTCTCATCCCTGAGTGGCATTACGTGAGCAATAATCCCAACCACCCCTTGGATATAAACCTTCATCAGCTCAATCCAACTGGAGCACTGCAATTACCCACTAAGCCACCAGGTGCCATAATTTGGTTATATGGTTACCACCCAATGTAGTAAGTGGTTTCCTAGTGTACAGGAAACCATTCGGCTTGTCACTCGGTGTAGAGTCACCCACAGGCAGAAGGAACAGGAAAGAATGAAGGAAAGAAAGATAAAAGAAGGAGTGTAAAGTCACCCGTAGGCAGAAGGATGAGGAAAGAATGAAGTAAAGAAAGACAGAAGAGGAAGGAAGTAAAGGAGGGAGGAGAGGAAAGGGCATTCTCAAAAACATTTAAGATTAATTCCTTGTCATAACTTGGAGTTGTTTTTGCAGGAAGCAAAAGGAGTAGAATTTTTCCATGTCTCTTCTGGGGGTGGGGGTGGGGGGGGGGGAACAAGAAAACCTATCATAAAAATATTACGGATGTACCAGGTAGCTACCGGAGTATGTACCCACTTACCTGCTCAGGTTCATTTTTTGTATTAAAAAACAAAATAATAATTATAAATAAATAAAATCTGGTAAAGCTGATTTTTTATATTTTGCCAATTAGAATAAAATACAGTACTGTATATCCAAATATGACCACTACTTTACAACTTTATTTTCTTTCTGTGTCATTTAACCTGTACAGTGCCATAAGCATCAACTGATGCCATGTGCACAGAGTTCATAAGTTTCAATTCAGTATAATGCACAAATATAATGCACAACTTATGACAACACTGAAAGATACTAGGCAGCTCAGAAACCACCCACACAAGTCACAGACCACTCAGCCATCGGTATCTCACCAATATACAGTGCTTGCTGGGAAGATAGGCACAAGGTCCCCCTCCTGCCAAAGCAACAGACTGCATCACACAAACACAGCCAGAAACAGACACTTATCTGCAAACTAGTAGGTGAATGGCTTCACCTGACTCGTCTTACGAAACTTGAAACACGTAAGAAGAGAATCTGTGATGTGTCTGAGGATAAGCAGCTCAGTGTTTGCTCAATAATCCCTTACTGCTGCCTGCCACTTCAGAATACTAAGTGTCTTACTGCTAAAGACAGCGTTTAATAATGGCCCACAAGTTTCCTATTGGATTTTTATCTGGCGACCTGCCTGGCCAGTCACTAGTATACTTAACTTCACAGTCCTTTAACCCCTGCCACACTGCTTATTTTTTGTATGACAGTTTATCTCTCCTGGGTCATTGTTTCATAACTGGTATTTATTGTACCTCACGTGATGCTTGCAGCTCTGCCAGCGCAGACCTTCACTGTGCCTCATATGAAGTCTGCAGTGCAGCAAGGGTTAAACACTGTGTACCACATCTGGGTATGTGGCAGGACACACTGAACTGCATAAAAACACAAGTGTGACACTTGTCATAAGAGTCACGGAGGTACTCACAAAGCAGTTCAAATAGCCTGATTCATAGTTTCATTCTTGGGCAAAAATACAAGCTCCCCAACACCATGGTAGGAAAAACACCTCCCCACAGCATCACCAAGTCAAGAAACTTAATCGAATTGCAAAAGTACTTAGGGGTGAGAGGGCTACTGCTGGCGGGGTGATAAACTTTTCCCCCACAATGCCCGGTCACTGAGAATTTTGCCTCATCAGACCATAACACTCACTGACAGAAAGACAGATCCCACACTATCAAGCAAGAGAGATTCATTTCTTTTAACTCCTGGACTGTCAGACACAGTTTACATTCTATTTGTCTAACACTGTTAATCCTTACACACCAGGCAATATTTAATAAAGTCATCACCTCACTATGGGCAATTTCTCGGAAACCGCTGAACTTGCTTGTTTTCAAACTTTAATTTTTCATAAAGTATAGCACTAAGGGAAACGAATTAATGACCACTTTACTCACAACTCCTCCTCTTGCGAAAGAAAGTATCCTCAGGTCTCTAGGTCGTTGCGCTGATGAGAAATGATGTGAGAAAGAGAACTAATTTTTGCCGCGAGACCGGCACGAGAGCAGGACGTGCGTCTGCCAGTAGCACCAACTATGGCTTTGTTCTCCATGCGATAACTTACTCCACTATTAGATAAACTAGACACTGTTGCATCCAAGGCATGCCTTATGGCACTATCACTGAGCCTTTTTCTAGTATTCTCGTAAAGAGGCTCGGCAGGGGAGGATGATGCAAGGGTCCACGTAAGGTAGGAACAGAATCAGATGAGAGACATAAGACAACATCGTCCGACACCTGGCAAAGTCATAGAGATGACTGAGGTATACATGTCTCTGGTGCTATCCCTAACCCTGGTGATGAGATCAAGTGGCAGCCACTTCAAACTGTGGCACGAAAACACTTGCAGTTATAACCGTCACCCAGTGCCCCTGATCCACCAATTTTGCACTGGATATTAACCGTCACCTAGCACTTAGGGGTTAAGATACATGGAAAAGTTGAATACCATAAGGCCTCCCTCTAGGTCATGTGTGGGTTGGTGTTGCCTTGGCACTCCCATCTCTACTCTTCTTCAACCACTACTGGACACTACATTCACACCCCAAATTTTGAAATTTCCATCACACTCTTCTTTGCCCTACAACAGATAGGTGGATGCAGATGGCATGGGAGGGAGGGAAAAAAAAAAAATCATCCCTACCCCCTTATCTTTTTATGCTTTAATTATTGTAGTAGTCACACAAATTTTCTGAATTTTTTAGCAAACCAGTACCATTACCTTGAAAAGTTTGAAAGATATACAATCGACTTGAAAGGGTTAAGCTAGAGCTACAAAATGTTTTCCATCCATCAGATGACTGAGCTATCAGGATCACCTGAGGCTCTGAGACTGTTTTCATTAGACTACGAGATCAGCTCACTGAGGTGATTAAAATAATTGATGAGTTTGACAATCTTGATCAAAGAAAGTTGTTTAGTCTCAACACAAACTAAACATGGAATCATGGTCAGATGCTAAAACTGAAAAGATTTAACACCAGCATGTGTGGGGGCACCCATCATCCACCCACTTAGTGTAGTGGTACTCTGTTTTTACGGCAGCTCTACACTGAGTGGCAAGCCAAATGATTTTCAGTAAACCAGGAAAGCATTTACAACGGTAGGTGGTAACCTTATAACCAACCAACATGTGATCCCTACGTGGCAACAAGTGGGTTGGCAGAGGGTCAGTGCCCCTCCCTGGAAAATATCCATCCATTCATCCATCACCTAAACCTACATTGCCCCACAAAGAAGCATAGGAGCCCGGGAAAACAACTAACTAAAAATACGAACAAGAAGCCTCGGACCAGGTCTGACCAAAAAATGATGACTAAGAACCGAACAAAGGACATGATACGGATTGCGATGTGGAATGTAAGGGATGCAAATGATGAGGTGAAAGAGAGAGAGATTGTACACATGCATGAAGGTGCGAAAGTGGATGTATGTGGATTAACTGAAACTAAATGAAGAGGTGAGAGTGTGAGAGAATGGGCATATGGATGGGGTATATGTGTGGGAGCAGATGAAAATGACAGGGCAAAAGAAGGAATGTGTATTGTTGTCATAACAAATGGAAGGAGAATGTAAGAAAGTATGGATCAGTTGGCTCAAGGGTTGTGTAGGTAAGATTGAAAGTTGGACTACAAATGTGGGCGACTGTGTTCGTTTATGTGCCAATGCAAGATCGTGTAAGCAGAGTGAGAGAAGAGTTCTGGACAAATGTGGAAGCCTGGATGGAAAAGTTTGAAAGAGAGTGCTTTTGGTGATATGAATGGTGAAAAGGGGAATGTGAAGGTGGATGGAGTAGTTGGTGAGTGGGGTGTGCCTGCTGAGACAGATGAAAATGGCAGTGCTTTAGTGGACATTTGTGCTGGAAGGGGGTTGGTGACAGCCAATACCCTCTTCAGGCACAAAATGATCCATTGGTATACATGACGAGTGATGAGAAGGGAGGGTGGTGAACTGAATGAATGGAAGGCAATGATTGATTATGTGTGTGTGGACGAAAGGATGAGAAGGTGTGTACAGTAATACCTCAACTTACAAACATAACTGGTTCCAAGAGGCTGTTTGCAAGTTGATTTTGTAACACAAAATGAAAATCCCTTACAGTTCTCCATATACAACATAAAAAACATTGTACTGTTCACTGATCTGTTGGTAGGGTTTTAAATGTTCTTAAGCAGTTTATATTGTATTATGAAATATAAATGCATAAATTAACACAAGAAATACACATAAAAAACATACAGTATAACACACAACTCTGTTCCTGCTACTGTCCAATGCCTATTTACAACTGACGAAAGATAATAAAACGTTTGCCACCTGCGAAGATGTGGACATGGCAAACATTTCATTTTGTTTCGTTAGCTGTAATATACATAGGACATAGGCATACGTTCGTACCAGTGAAATGTTCGTTATTTTTTCGTGTTCGGATCTTTGAAATGCTTGGATCTTGAATGTTCGTAAGTTGAAGTATTACTGTAATGGATGCAAGAGCTTATAAAGGTTGGGGGAGTGGACTTTCTGACCACCATTTGGTGGTGGTGAGAATCCAGGTCCAAGTGAAATGGAGAAATAAAAGAAACGAAGGACAGGACGAAGTAGTATATGCAAGGGGGGTGGGATGGTTACAAGAGGATGAAAAAAAAAAAAAAAGGCAGAATATAAGAGAGAAATGGAGGTGCGATTAGGTAAATATGGATTGGAGCAGACAGGAGACGTGGAAGGTGTGTGCAAGATATTCACAGAAGAAATCTGGGCAGCATGTGAGGTGGTAGGTGGGGTGAAGAGAAGACGAAAGGGGGTGCAAGGAACAGCATGGTGGAATGAAGAGGTGAGATAGGCTGTGGCACAAATGAAGAAAGCATATAGTGAGTGGATGAGAAACAAGGGCATGGAACAAGCTGAAAGACGGAAGAGAGAGTTATGTGTGGAGAGGAAGAGAAAGGTGAAAAGATTAGTAAGAGAGAGTATGAAGAGAGTGGATGAGGAACTTGGAAGGAATTTGGGTGAAAAGTTCTGGGAATGTAACAAATGTTCTGGAAAGGGGTAGTGAGAGTTAGACAGGGTGGCAAAGAAGTTAGTAGGGGAGTGAAAGATAAAAATGGCAGATTACTAGTGGAGAAGTAAGAAAAAGTAAGCAGATGGAGAGAACACTTTAAAGAATTGTTGAACATAGAGAATGAAAGTAATGCAAGTATAAGTGGCTGGGGAATGGGTGGGAGATGGAGGTATGTGAGAAGAGAGGAAGATATCAGTAGGATGGAAGTTGTGGAAGCAATGAAGAAAGTCAAAATGGGGAAAGCCCCAGGAACTGATGGAGTGTGTGGTGAAATGCTGAAGCATGGGGGAGATATAGCAGTAGAATGGATGTGGAAGATGTGCAGATTGGCCTGGGAGGAAGGCAGAGTCCCAAAGGATTGGAAGTCAGGTATAACTATTCCCCTGTACAAAGGAAAAGGGGAAAAAGAAGTGTGTGGTAATCACAGGGGCATTTGTCTTCTTAGTGTAATGGGCATTTGTATACTTAGTGTGATAGAAAAGTATATGGTAGGATATTTATTGACAGAGTTAGGGAAATAACAGAGGAATTAGTTGGAGAAGAACAGGGAGGTTTTAAGAAGGGTAGAGGCTGTGTAGATCAGACAGTCATTCTTAGATCTTTAGTGGCAATGTTAGAGAAGGGAAAGTTGTATGCAGACTTCATGGATTTGGGGAAAGAATATAATAGGGTGGGTAGAAAAGGATTGTGGAAAGTACTATATTAAGAATAAATGGAGTAGATGGGAAGTTCCTGAAGGCTGTGAAGAGTATGTATGAGGGTGCTAAGGCTGCAGTGCACGTGGATAGTGAACTGAGTGAAATTTTCTATTTGAAGGTCGGATTGAAACAAGGATGTGTCATGTCACCATGGTTGTTCAATCTGTATATGGATGGGGTTATAAAAGAGATACAAAGTAGGGCTGTGGATGTTGGAGCAGCCCTAGTGAGAGAGGGCAGTGTTTGGAAACTACCTGTACTGTTGTTTGCAGGTGATACTGTGTTGTTAAGTGAAGACGAAGGGGAGCTGCAAGGCATGGTGAATGAGTTTTGGTGGGTGTGCTATAAACGGAATCTAAAGGTGAATGAAAAGTTATGGTCTTTGAGAGAAGTGAAGTCAGTGAATGTACAGTGAGGGTGGGTGAGGAGGAAATGGAAAATGTGAGTGCATTTAAGTACTTGGGTAGTGTGATGATTAAGGATGGAAGTTTAGAGGGTGAAGTGCTCGAAAGGGTACAACAGAGAAGAAAGGTTCCTGGCTGCTTGAAAGCAGTGATAAGGAACAGAGAAGTGAACATGGAAGTGAAGATTGGACCTTGTTGGAGGGACAGAAGTCAATAGTGAGGGCAGTGGAAATGAGTTATTTGAGAGGAGCATGTAGAGTCACATGAAGAGTCAGACTGAGAAATGAGGATGTGAAGGTGCATTGTGGTATGGATGTGGATGTGATTGGAAGCATTAGGAGAAACACACTGAGGTGGTTTGGCCATGTGGAGAGGATGGACAGTGAAAGACTGACAAGGAGAGTGTATGTGAGTGAGGTGGAAGGGGGGAGAGGGAGGGGGAGGCCTGGGATGAGATGAAGGGATGGGGTGGAGAGGTATATGAGGGAGGGGAGTGTGAGCTGGAAGCAGGGTAGTGAAATGGCGGGGGACAGGGCGACATGGAGGCGGTTTGTTTGTGGCCATCCCTTATGGGATTAAGGAGTCTGGAACAGATAGAGATAGACAGATGTGTGAAAACTTTTTCATGTACAAGATCTGCTCCACCTGGAACAGTAACCCCATCGATGTTGTTAACAGCACTACAGTAGGGAAGTTTAAATGAAACTTACACAGGATCTGACTCACACTAGAATGACTGCAAATTGGATATGCATTACCAGGCAAATACAGTACAAAGTACAGTATCTCCTTGGCATGAACTGCAAGGTCTTTGAGATACTAACTTTTCCTTGTAACTAACTTGATCCATCTCTAACAAACCAATTCCTTCTCCTTGAAAAGTTTTATTAGTTGACATTATGGACATCAACATCACTCACAACACCCTGCACCCATCAACCAACAAACTTCAGTCTTCATCTGTGTCATTATGGCTATTGTGACTGCATGTCCCCCCTATCTGAGGCTGACCTGTGCAGTGCTCATGGTGGACAGGACATGTTTACAATTCTCGGCTGCATTATAAAGCTTCCTCCTAGACCGTCGATTCTCCAGTGGGTCGCCTTTGTACTTCCTGAAAGAAAAAAAGAAAAAAAAAATTACTTCATCTGTTTTTAACAATACAACTTCATAATACAGTAAAAGTCCTGTAATTGGAATGGCAGGGGACCGAAAGTCTTTCGGACTATTGTTTTTTAAAGACTACTGGGAGGGACCGTTGAAATCATTAGAAATACACCTTGGTCCCAATTAATGTGCCTATATGGTGGATGTGCGAGCACGCGCAATTTGATATTGAACACAACTTTTGGGGAAAAATTCATCTGATGGATGGGTGACTCCAACTTTAGAGGTTAAACTTTTAAACACTGATAATTACTCCAGTACAGTACTTTAAAACAAGTGTACACATACCCTCGATGAGCTGGTCTAAATTGGTTTGCTGCCTCTCTCTCGTAAATAATACAAAGTGGAGGAAGTGAAGGAGCGTTGTGGTGTGGTTGAGGACGTGATGGGAAGCGTTAGGAGAAACACGTTAAGGTGGTTTGGGCATGTGGAGAGGATGGAGAGTGAAAGATTGACGAGGAGAGTGTATGTGAGTGAGGTGGAGGGGGCGAGAGGGAGGGGGAGGCCGAGGATGAGATGGAGGGATGGAGTGGAGAGGTATATGAGAGAGGGGGGTGTGAGTTGGGAGCGTGGTAGTGAAATGGCAGGGGACAGAGTGACATGGAGGCGATTTGTTTGTGGCCACCCCGTTCGGGATTGAGGCGTCTGGCAATAGATAGATAGATAGACGTTTGAAGACTGGTCCTTCAAAGTTGTCCTCCCATACGCAAAACGTCAGGAAGGCAAAATAGTTATCACTGGTGATAACCTTGCTAGCCACGTGTCTCTATCTGTTGTGAAAGATTGTGAAGAAAATAATACTGCCTCTGTCTTACTGCCTTCTAATTCAACGCATCTCACCCAACCCTTGGATGTTGCTGTCTTCAGACCACTGAAAACTCACTGGCAAAATATTCTCACTGAATTCAAAACCTCAGGTATTGGAAGGAGATTTGTATCCCTTCCGAAAGCAGAATTTCCCAAGCTTCTAGGAAAACTGCTCATTAAGTTAAATGATAACATAATGAAGACCATAACCAATGGCTTTCGCAGGTGTGAGATAGTGCCATTTAATCCACAGGAGGTACTATCTTGTCTACCACAACCTACTGGTACGAGTACTGATACAACTGCCACTACAGATACTTCACATCAAGTCTCTACCTCTGGTCATTCAACAACACCAAACCATACAGAAAGTCAAAGACGTGACTATACTGCAGACTTCGATGCTTCATTAGTCTCTGTTCTATCAGAATTTAGGATGGACAGAAAGAATCACGCCCCTGGAAGAGGAAGTTAAATGTTCCTCAGGCAAGAGTGTGAAAGCTAAGCGACTAAGGCAATGGACAGATACTGAAACCACAAGTAGTACAGATTCTGATGTTTGCGCAACAGACACACATGAGAATACTACTGGTAGCATTGTAGATTTAGAGGCAAGACCTTCAATACCATGTGGAACTTGTCCAGTCACTCATTTTACCAGGGTCTGTTACACACCTGACAAAAGATGAAATGATAAATGAACCAAAGATCCCTGTTACAGATGTAGTAGGAGATGAACTGATAGTATGTGCAGTGAGTCCACCAGAAGAGGATTCAGCTGAGGTAAGGCCAAGAGAAGACACAAAGTCAAGAGAACAGGTACAAGCTGAAGAAACAGTAGCAGCTGGAATGACAGGAGCAAGTACTGATGAGACAGCAAAGACAGATGTGCAGCATACTCCAAAGCTACATGAATGGGCAATTGTTCAAACCTCAAATGAGAAAAGAAAGAAGAAATATTTTGTAACTATAGTCATAGATGCTGTGCCAACATTGAAAGTTCAGTTCTTAAAACATGTCAGACGTACAAAAAACGTATTTGTCACTTCTAACATTTCAGGTGATGAAATGTGTGTCATAGATGAGTCAGATATTGTATTGTACTTACAGGAAGACTCATGGACAAATGAGAACATATGATTTTTGACCTTGATGTTAATTCATGACCACACTAAATCACCATGATCTAGAATGCCAGGTGTACAGTACAGTACATCTTTCAACTTTGCGAACTTTAACTTTGCGAATCACCAATTTTGCGAGGTAGTTCCAAGTCATTTATTTTTTAACATTTATGAACTTTGCGAGCGATCACACACTTTGCGAGGTCGAGTGGTGGGAAAGTCGTCTTCCCGCACTACTTTGCCACGCGGAGTAGTGACGTCGTGGTTCGCTGGGCGTACTGTGCCTCCTAGTTCGGTGTTCTGCCCCCCCGCCACGTTTGTTTACACCACAGTAGTCACACCCAAGCCTTGCCTCGCCACCAGTCCCGTACACCACGCCAGTCTTCACATCAGTGTAAATATGCATTTTTTTCTTTTTTATGTTTCTTACCTATGATGTTTTCATAATAATATTACTGTACAATACATCAGTCCACGTTTGTTTCATTTATCATCATAAAATTAAGAGGTAGAGTCGAGAGAAAGAGTGGGGAAAAAGTGCTTACCTTGGGGTGATGTCGACCAATTTACCTTTACTGCATATATTTAATTGTTTCAACTTTGCGAATTTCGGTTTTGCGAGGTTTTTTGTCGACCATATTCTCGCAAAATTGGAGGAAGCACTGTATTTTTTTCATTTTTCTAGTCTGAGACAAAGATACAGTATATTCTTCTCATTTTTCTAGTCTGAGAAGAGATATTATTTAATTTAGTTTACTTAGTTTAATCTGAGAAGAGATATTATTTAACTTTTGATATTATCTTTAAAAATTTTATCTTATTTTTTTTTTTCTGCCAAACCACTATTGTCCATTTTTTTTCTTCAAACTAGAGTTCCTGTTACATTTTGATGTGTTCTCTTTATATTCAAGCTCATAGTAGTGCCTTAAACTAGCAGACAGGTTGGTAATCCCAACAGTCTTGAAAGTGTCATCCTATTTAAGTTTAGAAAATGTCTATTTTTTTCAGTCATTTCACAAAAATTCCCCTGCACTGTTGGATGATGATTATCATAAAAACTAAATTCTGCAGTACAGTTTGATACTTTTTCTTTAATATTATACTTAATAGGAGGCCATCAGCTTGTAAATTTCTTATTAATATTGTCAGTGAATCTTTTCTTTGAAAATACCAACAGATATATCAAAATATTCAAATTGGTTGCTCTGTATTATTTTGTGTAATTTTTGCAGGATTAAAAAAAAAAAAACTCCCAAGGTGTCTGAAGTCCCCCCAGACTTGTCCGGAAATGCAACTGATCTGCTGGAGGCCTGTTTCAGTGCATTTTAAAGGGATGTCCAAAGTCACCCCAAGGCTGTCCGAAGTCACCCCAAAGTGGGGGTGACTTCTGACACCTATAAACTATTTTTTTCCAGAATAATGGAGATACTGAGGTTTTCGTGCTGACAGATATAGAGAGGTTACAGTCTCACACACATATGTAATACTTAACATCTGTATTTTGTCCCAGATATTTTGCAACAGGTTGAAAAAAAATCTCAAAATCGTCCGAAGTCACCACAGTTTACGGTAATGGTTTTGCTAGAGTCTAGTGTAAACAATGCGGAATATCGCAATAAAATCATATGAGACTGGCTAGAATTTGTTTTATTATTACTATTATTGTAATGAGGTGATGTGCCAGTAACCCTATTTTGTAAGAAAAATATCTTGTGGTTTGGTGGAAATTTCAGCCTCGCTGGGCTATTTCCTGCGTCAGTCAAAACACACCTTGTAGTCTCTCAAATCGTTCTCCAGGCTGGGAGTACCTACATACATCCAGTTTGTTGCAAACAATAGTAGAAAGATTAAAGTTTGTCTGACAAAAATTTCAGCTCTTAACCCATGGGTTGTGAGCCACAGCTCAGGCTGCACTGGCCGTGCATCACTGCTAACTACTCTACCCCTAAGCAAACTTACGCATGGCGCTACGCAAAGACGGAAAGAGATAGTTTTTTTTCTTTTCACCAGATGATGCCCTGGATGTCTTCAAGTTTATAATAAACAAAAACAAAAACAATTATTTTTTTTTTCATTTTTTCACTACTCCCCTACGTAAACTTACGCATGGCCCTATGCAAAAACGAAGAGATTTTTTTTTTTTACCAGATGGATGTTTATCTTCAAGTTTATAATAAACAATAACTTTTAAAAAAAAAATCCTTCATTTTTTGCACACCACGGTTTGGGATAAAAAAAAGGTAACTGCGCAATCCACGGGTTAAGATTAAGGATAAGTGAGTTACAGCATGAGTTTGAAACACACCATTTTTTTCCCTGTTCTCCGCACTGAGCACATACAGTAGGCTGTTGTTATGGGAAAAATCCCAGAAAAATGCAAAATATTTTGCCAGGAAAAATTCGGAGTATAGGGATATTCGGATTTTTGGTGGTCAGATTAGAGGGCTTTTACTGTACCTGCTCTGATTTTTTTTTTGGGGGGGGGGATATCAAACAGGTATTGGAGACGGTCACCATCATATGATGGTACCAATATGAACTTCTCACATCTCCCTCCATATCCCCCAAACGGAAGATGGTGGATATGGTGAACAGAAAAAGGGCAACTTCAGTTTGTAATCCACCAGGTTTACATTCAGATGAGCCTGGGGCCACAAGAACAAAATAAAATACCCCCAATAAACATGAAATGTTGTTGCTGTTTCCCAGACTCATTTGGACGTGAACCTGATGAACTATAAGCTGAAGGTGCCCTTTTCCTGTTGTCCACCATCATCCTTTTTGGGGATAGGAGGGAGGTGAGAAATGTTTGTATAGTCTGGCATACCAGTCTCATGGTTGTATTGATGCCACTGCATGAAGCTGTCTTTATCAGCATCAAAGTTGTGTTTATTATATAGTACCATACTGTATATGGTCCCATAGAAAGAAGAATGAGACATTCACAAGAAGAGTGGATGTCAGTAAGGTTGATGGGAGGAGAGGGGACAGACCAAGGATGAGGTGGAGCGATGGGGCTGAGAGGCATATGAGTAAGAGGGGTGTGAATTGGAGGGAAGGCAGAGGACAGAATGAAATGGAGGCAATTTGTCTGGAACCAAAACTTCCATAATTAAGGCACCTGGCTACAGTTATATAGACAGTGCTACATACAGAATACAACACAGCACTCTGATATCATGTTTTACTGTGGAATTCATTGAGAGAGAGAAAAAAAAAAAGGGGGGGGGGAGCTGGGTTGATGTTGCTGTGACCCCCTGCTCAGCTGAATATGAACAGTGTCCTGCAGGAAACTGGTCACTTCATCCAGCTCTGCCTAGAAATCTTTTGCTGATGTTATGTTAAAGCATTGTGTGTTGTAATAGTGTTGTTGTTTTGGTGTGGTGCATGTCAGTGCTTTTGTTCTGGAAAACAGCTTTACCACAAGCCCACACTTCAGCCTAAGGTTCATATTTAATAGAATTTTTCCAATTAAGCACTTATCCTAGCTAGGCAGTTCCTTTCATCACTGAGCCAATTCCAATTTCCTCTCATTACAGTGCACCCTCACACAATGTGAGGTTCTGGGCGGCAGAAATTCTCGCATTCTACGATGTCGCATTGTGTGAACCAAAGAACTTATGGGAAAAATGGTATATGGTGAACAGTCCACCCAGGGCTTGGTCTTCGGGTCCCCTTCCAGCCTACTCTACCCTGCTAATACTTTGTCTAATAGTACTTCTAGTTGGACCAACAAATAAAACAACAAATAGAACACCATGCACTTCTGGGCTTAAGAAGGGAGGGGGTGGGTGGGTATTTGAGGCTCGGGGCGTCTGTTCTCGCCCCATGGGGAGGGGCGCCACGTTGTTACTCTCACTGTCAATGATGTGGTTCCTGGAGGTGCCATAAACCCTTCAAAGTCGAGGCTGAGACCATGATGAACAGGTGGGTACTGCCATGATGCTAAAACGGACCACAGGATGCAAGGTACAACATGTGTTCTCGCAGCAATATGGAGGTGAAGTGTCTGTTTACACAGGAAAGTCGGTAGATGGCACGCAGATAGCTGGCCAGCCGCCCACCATTTTGAATCTGGCGCAATGCTAGCCACCTGCCTTCATGTAACTGACTCACACTGTCCAGCCCAACACTCATAGTAATGACGGGAAGTCCATTTTTGCCTTGGAATCATACAGCTGTGGGTAGTTTGATTCGCAATTTCGTATTTGATAAAAATAAGCATTTTCTGGGTTGACCTCGCATTGTAGGTGATTTGCACTGTGTGAATTCGCACTGTGTGGGGATGCACTGTAAGTTACTGATCCCTTTTCCCTGTGTATATACAGTATTAACAGAGTCATAGATTCTTTCTCTTATGGAGAGGTGGAGGGGCATGGACAGGGAAAGGGGGAGACCAAGGATGAGATGGTGGGATGGAGTGGAGAGGTATATGAGTAAGGAGGCTATGAGTTGGAGAGAGGGCATCCTAACAGCACAGGTCAGAATGACATGAAGACAATTTGTTTGTGGTCATCCCTTTCAAGATTAAGGTCTCTGACTATAGATAGATAAATACCTGTTAACTGATAGCCTGAAGGTAGGAAGAACTTTGCCATTAAAAAGGGAAAAAAAAAAAAATGAAAAGGGCATTGTATAACTTTCAGAGCCCCCCAGTAAATGTAAAATGTCTCAGATACTAACGCATAAAACTCCTTAGCGAAATGTTGCACAAGGATGTCTGTAATGGGGTCGCCAGCAGTGATGGTGGAGGTGATGGCTTCCTTTGTCGTAACCAAACCGCCCGCCACTTCAACTACACCACCACTCACTGTCGCTCCACCGCAGTGTATCACCACCACGTTACTGCAAAACACTCATCATCATTAATATTATCAGTACCACTCATCACTGTTACCACCACCCTCCTTCTCTTTAATACTATCATCATTTCAGCATTATCATTCATTCATCATCAAATTCCGTGTTGTTCCATGAGGAATTCAGAAGCCCGGGGCTAGGCAAATTGGTCCTAACATTTAAGATGAGAGTGACCAGCCTCACTCATCCCTGAGTAGCATTACATAAGCAATAAACCCCAACTATCCCTTGGATATAAACCTGCACCAGCTCAATCTGATTGAAGCACCTTAATCGCCCACTAAACCTATATAACTACAGTTCATTCACTTTTAAGCTGACAGATATTTTTCTCACTGCAGAATTCTTTCCATAGTTCACTGGCAGAATAATACAATACTGTGTCTCTACATTCTCTCCATAATAATTCTTCATGACTAGCATCATATTCTAGTGTTAATCTTGTATTACATTTCAGTATTCATGAGATGGCCACCTTATGCCAAATTAAAGTAAACCGAGCAGAACTGAAATTGTCATTCGTACAGCTGGACCACACCCACAACTTGAATACTTAGTCAAGGTTCTATAACATTCACTGATTGCTACTTATGAAGTAGGAATGGGTCAAATCAACCCTCCAATCTGGCTACAGTACATTTGGCCATCAACTGAGCTAAAAGGGATTAGGGATTTTTCTCAAGTTAGAAACATGCTATAACAAGAGGAACTCACAGATTACGCTGGTTGTCATTGGCGAGGCCATACGCAAGGATGGCTGCAGCAGGATGTGTGATTGTTGCCATGACAGAAAAGGCAGCTCTTGTGGCGGCCTTCCTCACAGATGTCACTGCCCCCTCACCACTCCATCCCGGTAAACAAACCACCACTGGCAGCTCACTCTCGCTGGTGTGTGCCGATGCAATATCTAATGGAATATTTGTTAATGAATAAAGCTGTATGGTACAAAGTCATGATCAACTACAGGACAGCTTGATGTTCTGCTTACCATCATTATTAAACTGGACAGCTAAGACTGGCCATTGGATTGGGCAAATTTGGGCTGTCCAGACATTGCTACTCCTCACCCTGCCTTAGGGTGGGAAAGGAGGTCCAGATGATGATGATGGCTAAGATTCTCATAACACAGGAACAGGAACACAAAATAACTCTAGTCAGTTTGTTTTTACTGGTCAAAGATCCCTAACCCCCTTTTGGCTCAGTTGAAGATCAGTCACAGTCAGACTGGAGGATATAGTAACCAAGGACAATCATTACTACCTTATAACACAAACTCACCAAATTTCATGCAACCAAAACTTAGTACAGTACTCAAGTTGTGAGTGTGATCCTGATCTGTCAGATGTGAACAAACCAGCTATGTCCCATTCTTCTCTACCTCATTTCATCTCAAATCAGCCTCAACCCAATCTAATCTCAAACCTAACCTGTGCCTCACCCTTCCTCATCTCATTCCATCTGTGCCTCACCCTGTGTCATTCCATCCCATCTGTGCCTCATTCAGCCACAAATTTACACCATCCCTGCCACTGCCTTTTCTCCCTCATTCCAACTCCAACCTCCATCTCAGGTTTCTCTACCTAATTCCACCTGACTCTACATCAGTATTTTCTAGCAAGTCTCTCTTTCCTCAGCTATGCCTCACAATAGCCAGTGTGTTTTCATACGATGGAGCTGTGCTGCTTACAACTCAAAACACTAAGATATTGTAGCATTATTTTCAATGAGCCATAGTTATGAGGCAGAAATGAGTCTCAGTGGTTACTAGCCAAATTTACCCTCCAAGCTTGGTCATCAAGTAAACAGCAGAGTTAGTGATTTCTGTCAGGTGAGAAAATGACATACCACATTCCACCCTTATATCTCCCTCACTGCTCTCTACCTTACTCCGTGTCATTCCTAATCTCTACCATACTCCGTCCATCTCTACTTAACTCTCCTCTACCTCATTTCATCTCAATCTCCTCTCATCAAACCACCTTTAGTAAGAACATTCTCTGGAGTGGCAGTAGAGGTCTCCTCCCTGCACTGGACATAGTACCATACCCTACTACCTCCACCCTCACTTTAATAACCTAATTTATCTAAACATATATATAACATTCCACAGCCTAACCTATCCTAATATACCCTAATCTGACAACCAATCCTATCATAACCTAATATGACTTAACCTATCATATCTAACCTAACCCAGGGACCCACCTTTAAGAAGAGTGAAGATATGAGTAAGAACATCCTCCGGTGTAACATTAATGGTTTTCTCCCCACGCTGAACCGAGTATCGTGTCCCCCGCCCCTCCTCCCACACGGCCTTACATGTGCCCCCTCTCCCACTCAGCCCCACAACCTCATCCTCGCTGGCCCCGGCATCACGCAGGACACCCTGGATGGTTCGCCCTGCATGTCGTATCATCCCCTGCTTGGCTGCTAGACCTGTCACCTGCAGGAGAGAAAAATACAGAACTGGATAGGCCTACACACAAGAGGTAGTAAATGACTGGCTACCACTGACCCTGGGAGGTACTACAACAACAAAAATACAGTCACAAGCTTGTAACTAGTCACTGTTCCTCTGAACTGTCTGCTTGCACCCCTCCACCTCTACGACGGGCACGTAGTACCCGTCTAGCAACAAACTCTCATCCCTTTTCTGTCCAACTCTCAAATGCAAGAGTTAACCGTTACTCCCAGTCTTTCATTTATGCAACTGGTCAACTTTGGAACTGTCTTCCTCTGTCTGTATTTCCTACTTCCTATGATCTCCAGTCTTTCAAACACAGTGTGTCCAGGCATCTCGAATTGAACGGATCTTGAATTTGGCTCTCTTTTGTACTGTTTTTGCTTTTTCTTGGAAGGAACAGTATGCAGGCCTGTGGCCTTTGGTTCCTTCTTCCTTGCATAAAAAAAAAAAAACAATCATTACCCCTAGCCAGGAAACTCAGCCACAAGTATATAAAAGCCCAAGCCTCTAACACTATTAGAAATCTTACTAGTACATCATGATCTCTTATTTCCAGCTTAAGATTAGGTGAGGCAGGGTCCAGAAAAAAAAAAAAAGTAATCAATAGCTGCCCAATGAAATTGGCCAGACACTCATTCACTTGCCACTCGAGCCAGTGGAATCCTGATTTCACTTCATATGCACAACCATCCATCCAAATTTTTTAAGTATTTTCCTTTATGTCTATCTATCTATTGCCAGACGCCATAATCCCGTAAGGGGTGGCCATTTGACTCTGAGTTATTTGTTTTACAGGGAGGGGCACTAACCCTCCACCAACCCACTTGTTGACACGTAGGGAGCACGTATGGTTTGGTTATATGGTTACCACCCAGCGTTGTAAATGGTTTCTTGGTTTACAGGAAACCATTTGGCTTGTCACTCAATGTAAAGCCACCTGTAAAGGAAAGAAAAGCAATAAGAAGTGACAGGAAAGATGGGAGAAATAGGAAGAGAGGAGGGCAGGCTCAGAAAGAGAATGATAAAGGCTAAGGAAGAAGTAGGCAGCACTACTTTATGTATGAGCACAAATTATTTTGAGGCGTATTTTTAGTATACATTCTGACTGACTCTGTCTTTGAGAAAAAAGCATAAAATACAGAACCTTAATGTACATTAAGTCTTTGTTATTGTCTCCTTTACTTCACCGTCATTATCATCATCCAGACTTCCATTCCCACCCTACGGCTGGGTGAGGAGTAGCAATGTCCAGACAGCCCAAATATGCCCAATTCAATGGACCACGCTTCCATTCACTCACCATCCAAGCCCCAGGAATTCTGGCTCTATCTGATAGGCCAAAAACATTCACCAAGTTCTGTAGCTTTACATAAACATATCCAATAGTCAATCAAGACGCTGTCACACTAAAAAGGGGTGCCAAATCCCTGATCATGAACTTCTCCTCACAATATTCATCCAGATAGCTCAATCTTTTGTCACTCCCCTAGCCTCACCGACTTCCAAACCTCTCTTCCTCACACACTCATCCACCATATCCCTCCACCTTCTCTCTGGACTATCTCGCCTCCTCCCTCCTTTAAATTCGCTCAGATATACCCTTCTCACCACGCTAATTGTTATCCATTCTCTCCACATGACCATACCATCTCAGTACACTCTCTTCAATTCTGGTGTCCACAGACTTCCTCACTCCACATCTTTCACAAATCACATTATTTCGTATCCTATCCACTCTCTGCACTCCACATACATTCCTCAGCAGTCCCATCTCCACTGCTCTCAATCTTGACTCTTCATTTTCATGCCACACCATAGTATCACATCCATATG
>JAGKTI010000618.1:84915-123264 GCA_018397915.1 Birgus latro | reverse complement strand
ACTCAGTTTGCCATCCACACGCACTGCAGCCTTAGCACCCTCATACATACTCTTCACTGCCTTCAACAACTTCCCATCCACTCCATATATTCTTAATACCTTCCACAAACCTTGTCTATCCACCCTGTCATATGCTTTCTCCAGATCCATGAAGGCTGCATACAACTTCTTGCCCTTCTCTAGAAACTTTTCCACTAAGGATCTAAGAATGAATATCTGGTCTACACAACGTCTTCCCTTCCTAAAACCTCCTTGTTCTTCTCCAACTAATTCCTCAGTAATTTCCCTAACTCCGTCAATAAGTATCCTACCATATATTTTTCCTATTACACTGAGAAGGCAAATGCCCCTATGATTACCACACACTGCTTTTTCCCCTTTTCCTTTGTACAGAGGAATAATTATACCTGACTTCCAATCCTCCGGGACTCTACCCTCCTCCCAAGCCAATCTGCACACCTTCCACATCCATTCTATTACTATCTCTCCCCCATGCTTCAGCATTTCACCACACACTCCATCAATTCCTGGGGCTTTCCCCATTTTAACTTTCTTCATTGCTTCCACCACTTCCATCCTGGTGATTTCTTCCTCTCTTCTCACAACCCTCCTTCTCCCTGCCATTCCCCAGCCACTTATACTTGCATTACTTTCATTCTCTATGTTCAACAGTTCATTGAAGTGTTCTCTCCATCTGTTTACTTTTTCTCCCTTCTCCACTAGTAATCTACCATTTTTATCTTTCACACCCCCACTGCCTTCGTTGGCACCCTGTCTAGCTCTCTTTACCTCCTTCCAGAACATTTTCTTACATTCCCTCCACTTTGCACTCAAATTCCTTCCAAATTCCTCATCCACTCTCTTCTTACTCTCTCTTACTAATCTTTTCACCTCTCTCCTCCTCACTACATATAACTCTCTCGTCCGTCTCTCAGCTTCTTCGTCGCCCCTGTTCCTCATCCACTCATTATATGCTTTCTTCTTTTGTGTCACAGCCTCTCTCACCTCTTCAGTCCACCATGCTGTTCCCTGAACCCCCTTTCGCCTTCTCTTCACCCCACACACCACCTCACATGCTGCACAGATTTCTTCTGTGAATACCTTACACACACCCTCCACGTCCCCCATCTGCTCCAATCTATATTTACCCAATCGCCCCTCCACTTCCCTTCTATATTAAGCCTTTATTCCATCCTCTTGTAACTTTTCTACCCTCCTTGTAACACATACTTCCTCCTGTCCTTCCCTTCTTCTCTTCCTCCATCTTGTTTGGATTCTGATTCTGGCCACCACCAAGTGGTGGTCAGAAAGTCCACTCAACCAACCTCTATATACTCTTGCATCCATTATACATCTCATCCTTTCATCCACACACACATAGTCAATCATTGCCCCCGTCCTCTCTTCTCACCACTCGCCATGTATACCTATGGATCATTTTGTGCCTGAAGAGGGTATTAACTACCACCAACCCCCTCCCAGCACAAATGTCCACTAAAGCACTGCCATTCTCATCCATCTCTGCAGGCACACCCCACTCACCAACCACTCCATGACCTTCTCATTCCCCACTTTTCCATTCATATCTCCAATCAGAAACACTCTCTCATTCCTTTCAAACTTTTCCAAGCAGGCTTCCACATTTGTCCAAAACTCTTCTCTCACTCTACTTACACGATCTTGCGTTGGCGCATACACGCACACAATTGCCCACATTTGTAGTCCTACTTTCACTCTTACCCACACAATCCTTGACCCAACTGATCCATACTCTCTTACATTCTCCTTCCACCTGTTGCTCACAACAATACACACTTCCTCTTTCGCCCTCTCATTCTCACTCACTCCTGCGCATATACCCCATCCATATTCCCATTCTCTCACACTCTCACCTCGTCATTTAGTTTCAGTTATTCCACATATATCCACTTTCGCACTCTCAAGCACCTGTACAATCTCTCTCTCTTTCACCTCATCATTCATACCCCTCACATTCCAGGTCGCAATCTTTATCTCGTCCTTTGTCCGTTCCTTTGTCGTCAACTTTTGGTCAGTCCTGGTCCGAGGCTTCCTGTTCGTATTTTTAGTTAGTTGTTTTTACGGGGTGGGGCACTAACCCACCACCAACCCTTTTAGTCGCCTCTTACGACAAGCAGGGATACTGGGGGAGAATTCTTGAAAACCCCCTACCCCCAGGGTGCATATTCAGATGATAATCAATTAATTTTCCAAGGACTACACAAGCTATACTGATCATTTCAGATATCATCGTACCCCTCCTGCGCGATACTTTTTTGATCGTGTGTACGCCTCTTCCCTCCATTATGTTATCTTAGTCATGGATAAAACATAGTTTCGCTGAGCTGGGCTTCTTTAGCAAAGGTGGGCTGCTGTTAATTAAATTATAATTACATTGATAATCTATTTCTATCTATTGCCAGACGCCTTAATCCCGGAAGGGATGGCCACAAACAAATCACCTCCATGTCGCCCTCTCCCCCGCCATTTCACTCCCCTGCTCCCAGCTCACACATCCCTCTCTCACAAACTCTTCACTCCATCCCTCCATCTCATCCTTGGCCTCCCCCTCTCTCTCCACCCCCCCCTCCACCTCACTCACATACACTCCCTTCTTTAGTCTCTCGCTCTCCATCTACTCCACTTGGCCAAACCACCTCAGTGTATTTCTCCTAACGCTTTCTAAAAATCACATCCACATCCACACCACAACGCTCCATTACTTCTTCATCTGTCAGTCTGTCTCTCCATATAACTCCACATGCTCCTCTCAGATAACTCGTTCTCGCTGCTCTCACTCTTGACTTGTGGCCTTCCAACAAGGTCCAAGCTTCACTTCCATACGTTACAGTTGGTATCACAGCACTGTAATGCTGCGACTTTTGCACTCCAATGCTCGTATAATAATGATGATGAAATTGACGTCATCTTCGTCACACTTCTCTTCCAGCTTCCTAGCCACAAGTATTGGAGGTGATGTAGACCAAATATCTTTACTTTACCTCACTACATAATGGTGTTACGAAATCTAAAAAACTACAAAGAATACGACTCTTGTTCTGATGCAGATTATTCCAACATGCAAGCCGAGCTACAAGGTGGAAGAACATCCCGTTTCAGTTGGTCACTTTTCTGGGGTATAATTCGTTTCTCATTGTCACCTACATCATGTCTGATAGTGGGGAACGACGGTCATTTATGCAGGCATCAGATGTAGTTAGCTTGCACGCCATGTTAGAGCGCATTCAGTAGAAGCAGAGAGAGAAAAACACACACACACACACTTTACGCCTTAGAAAAGATTTTACAATGGTCTTCAAATAAAAGAAGGAGAGGGGGGGGCTGCATCCAAATTCGCCCTCTCTCTTTGACCGCAGGGAAGTCTCTTGGCCGGGAAAATCGTGTGGTGTCAGACTAAATGAAATTCCAAGTGTACTGATGACAGGGAAGGAGTTACTCGAGAGCCCCTGAGTGCTACGTCCTCTCTCAGCCGAAAAAAAAAAAAAAGGTGTCAACCTGAATGAAATATGGGAATGCACTTCCGGCATCACGAAGTATTGTATTGTTCTTGACATTTCGTCCTCTCCGGTTACAGAATATCTTGATGAATTACCAGTAAAATGGTAATTGCCTGTCCCATCTTACCCACAGCGAGGTGTCTAGGGGCTAAGCTACTGTTGTCCAGTACATTAAAAGGTACTGTATATGACTACCTTACTTCTCTCCTGGTGAGATTACATGATCAAAGTCTCCCGCCACCTCTTAGAGGCTGAACCTATGAAAGACTGACATTCCGACTCCAGCGTGTTAACCATGAGACCATTAGGTACTGGCAAATTCATGAGGGCAAATGGGAAACATCCACCACAGTGATCAAACCCTGTTAGGTTAGTTTGCTGCATAATACGAATATAACACGGCACTCAGTGAATGGTATGCTGTTTATAGCAAACAGCTGATGGACATCGACTGAGAGAGCAAGTCACTGTTAAAAAGATGAACTTCAATATGAGAATGTAAACAGTGCAACAGGGGAGTATCGGTAGGTATGAGCTTCATCCGTTAAATAAGTATTTATTACTTTGTTCCTCCTATTTCCAGCCGATTTTATTCACCTTAGGAGAGAGAACTTTCTGGCTGAATGTACAGATGCAGCCTTCAGTGCTGTCTTCACTACTACAATCCTCTTTTAACCCGAATAAAAACGTCTTGGTAGGATTTAAAAAAAAAAAAAAGGGAAATAAATAAAAACGATGCACAATTGTCTGCTTAACCCGTCACGTCCCGACCGATTTCCTACCTCCGATACCCCCCAATCCCGAGCTATTTTGGAGAAAAAAAGAAAAAGAAAAAGCTAAAACATCCGCTTTCGTTGAGAAACAAACGAAAATCACCAAGAAAGGGCTTACCAGGGTCCATAAGTGGTCGGAACAGGTGAGCCTCCCTGCGGCAGGTATAGTATTCTGTCACTGACGTGTCTGGCTCTCACGTTTTTTATGGTAGGTATTTTTGGGAGAAACAACAAACAACAGGTCTACATTTATTGATTTGGAACTAATAAACAATCACAACAACAATATAATGGTTTTCACTGAGAAATATAGGAAAAATAAGCATTGCTCCATTGCGCGAACATAGCGAGTTTGGTCACATTGGTCACACGTGAGTCGTTAAGTTTCTTGTTTTAGGAAACATATCATTTTTTCTACTTACATAATACTATTTCAATGAAATTTTTCCATTTTTCACTTTATGTAAATGTATTCAGCTGTTTACATTCACTATGATGATATTTAGCGTAATGATAGCGCATATTTGCATACTCAGCGCACTCGCTATGACTCTTCTTTCAACGTACATTACATTTTTTTATACTTTTATATTATTGTTTCGATGACATCATACCATTTCTCACCCATTGTAAATGTTTTCACCTATTTACATTCCTTACGATGATAATTAGCGTAATGGTAGCGCATATTCACGTAGGAAGCGCAATCGCTACCACTCGTGTTTCAACTTATATTTTATTTCTCCACTTCCAGTATTCTTCTCCACTTACATTACACCCGTTTCTACTTTATACTACTATTTACATATTTAGATGCCTTATTTATTACACTGAGCGTCAGAATATCGCATCTTTACACACTCGCAGGGAATGTTTCGACTTAGATTCTATTTCTCCACTTACATTACACCCGTTTCCACTTTATACTGCTACTTACATATTTAGATGCCTTATTTATTACACTGAGCGTCAGAATATCGCATCTTTACACACTCGCAGGGAATGTTTGGACTTAGATTCCATTATATACTACTGTTTACATATTCACATGCCTTATTATTACACGGAGCGTCTGAATGTCGCATATTTTCATGAGATTGAGCGTCATATCACTGTCATGTCGCAACTCTAAATATTAGTAAACTCTAGCATATATAACCTGTATATTATAGGAGGCTAGAGAGAGTGAGAGAGAGATAAGGAAGTGGAGATATTGCAAGGTGTTACCTGATCAGCCCAGGAAGTAACAGACTTTACACTTTTCTACCGTGGGAAGCTGACACATACATACACACATACATACACACATACAGTATTCTAGAAGGATCTGGGGCACGCACAGTCCACGTGACGAGCCTTTTCCTTAGACCAGAGAAGACAGGACGAGATGCAGATTGACGAGAGACGGCAGAGGGGCAACACACTAAGCAAGCAGTGGGGAAAAGAGAGCCCCTAAAGTTATCTAGCATACACTAAGTTAATTTTGATCTTCCCTAGAAGACAATAAAAACTAAGATCACTCCAAATTATATTTAAATCTTCCCTGAAGTTATTTATCCACAACCGCCTTCGGCCATCGCTACGAGACTGGTGTGCAGCGGTAACTACGAGCCCACTACGTCACTTATACTACAGTAAAGTACGAACCAACGCCTACCAGGTAACAAGTCTACGAGCCTATAAGCCTACAAATCAAGAAGTCTCCTGATAAAGAAGCAACGCTACAATTGAAGTAACTAGTTTATACGCAACCAAACGAAGAAACGAGATAACAAAACGACTCATAACTCACAACTTATAACTCTCACTGCCTTACAAGCCGGCTCACGTTCTCTCTCCCACCACCTTCTTCCTCCGTCTCGCTGCTGCAACGCACACAACAACCCCTCACTCACCACTGTTACTCACCACTGTTTTTCACCAGTTATTCAGTACTAATATTCATTTACCCCTGCAGTGAATGAGAGGATAATCGACGTTGTTCGGTGAGGTGAGGTTCGAGAATTTCTTCAATCAACACTGGAAAATTTCTTCAATCAATCCTGGGAAATTCCTTCATCAACCGTGATCGATCGACGAGCGGATTGGCTTCATCCATCAACCCGGACCTTAGTCTGCGAGTGCCATCATCTACGAGTATATCAAGTGGGTGATCATACGTTTACTCATTTCGTCCCAGAGCTTAGGGTTAGGTACAAAACCTTATATATACATATACACATATTCAATATTATCATCACTTCTTTATTAATATTCGTTTTTTTTTTTCACCCACATAGTTAACACATTCATAAATTTACTGTTTTATAACACCATTCCTTACGAAAATGAGTTTCTTTTAGCTGAGTGATATGACAGGTATAATCTTATCCCCACCGAATTTAGTGCCGGACGAAACACAGATAACATCACATACTGACGACCAATCAATCACGGACCCAACTTCACAACTAACTAATGAACAACATACTGAGGAACAGTTACTCACGAATGCCGATGCACAAGTAGAAGAACAATTAGAAGAACATCACGAATACGAAAGACTCTCACCCAATTCAGAGCAAGGTAGGGTTGACGAAATAGAGGAGGACGGTAGTGAATTCGATGAGGTTGACGATGATAATCATGGTAGACAGGAATGGAAACCTCCCTCGGATGTGAACAGCGACGAGTTTAGAGCTTTTCTCCATACATACGGAAACCTAATGAAAAGGGTTCATAGATCGGGTAGGTCTTATTCGACTGTTCCTTCACATAACGATCAGGGATCACAGGTGGACTTAACAGGTGTACAACCTGCCAAGATGGCGAACAATGCAACCGCGCATTCACCGTCCACCCCTCACGTATACGTTTACCCTGAGGACAACCACCCCAAAATTTTCGGGTACAGAGAAAGACCGCATTGACATCATGTCTCTTTTAAATGAATGCGAACAGGTCTTTGTTAAGAGACATGTAACAGATGAGAATGAGAAAATCGCCACACTTTCATCTAGGATTAACCATGAGAGGTGCCCAGCCTCCGACTTACTTAAGTCGGATAAGCTCCAAAGAGCTAACACATATGAGGAATACAAGACAATTTCTGAAGAAATTCTCTGAAGGTATAAATTATATACAAGGCATAATTCCAGAATTACATAAGATTGTGGATCTTATGAGAAAACATACAACTAATTCTGCACTAGGTGAAATAACAGCAGATGTTTCTACAATTAAAAGAACACTGTTAGCTACCATAGACAAATCCAAATGGGTAACTAAAGATGGCACGATGACGCCATTGCATGTCGCAGACATCCTTGGCTATGTAGCTGCACTGTGTAAATTACCAGATAGGACGCTCAAAATTGCTAAGACTGTGGCTTATACCCCAGGAATGTGCTTGCTAGATCTCATGAATGAAGTAGAGATGAATTGTAGCAAGGCAGGGCTGACTGAAACACAGTTGGGTATGAACAAAATGAGGATTACAGAAACAGTGTCAGCAGTGAAAACGACTACACCAAACAAAGATCATAATCGGTCGCGACCTGAAAACAAACAAAGACTATCCCCTCAAACTGCGAGGCATCGCTCACAGACTCCTGGCTACAGGCAGTCACAGAAATTCGTGCGCAGCCCTAGCAGAAATTGTGCCACGGACAAAACAAAGTATGGGAAGTCATCTCGAAGATCACAATCGAGATATAGGCCTACTCTACGTTATTACTGTGCAAATCCTGGACACTCAAAAAGTGAGTGTTATATTAGAGTTAAGGAGGCTAATCAAAAGACCCAGGGTCTTGAACTGTGGCCACCACAAGGCGCTGGGTCATTGGACCTCCAGCTGTAAAACAGTTGAGAAGCTGGTTGCTATGCTCAAGTCGGGGGAAGTACAGGCAACGACAAAAAACGACCAGCCATAAAGACAGACAAGTCTAATTGTAAGAGGCGTGCCATACAGATAGGAGACGTCTTAGGAAATAAATGTATGTTAATGCCAGCCTTATGCAACACACGACAAATTACTTTGTTCTTGGATACAGGTTCTCCAGTGAATTTAATAACACAAGAAGAATTAAATAAATTTAGAAATAAAAAGAAAGTCTCCTTTCTAGAAGAATCTGATTTAGATCTATATGCAGTAAACGGTAAACAAATTGCGGTTAAAGGCATGATACGATTAAACATGCGATTTAACGATACAACAAGAGAATTCTCTGCTATTTTCTATATAGTGGATAATTTAGTAATAAAAGCCAATCTCTTGTTAGGCCTACAAGCAATGAGAGCGGAAAACATAATTTGACTCCAGAAATGAATGGGTTGGAGTGTGACCAAGAGTTCACTGAAGAATTACTCACAGATTTCTTACACGTCAATAGTACAGAGCCAAAAAGAATAGGAAGTATTGAACATCTGAATAAATGCAAACAAAAGGACGGTGATAGAGATGTCTCCAAATTACCCACATCCTCCCAGACTTGAGAAAGGGATAACGATCATAATTCATCAGTCCGTTCCTCTCATCTTGCCCATAACGTAGTTATTCCACCTAATTCCTATACGCTTTTCACTATTCAATCAGCGATCACAAACAGTAATGTTCTCGTTTTAGAGGAATCTTGTAGGGTGAAAGGTATGTCAGCTGAAAACGCGTTATGTACGGTGGATAAGGATGGACAGACTCAAATGTTCCTAATTAACCACATGAATGGAGAAGTACGGATGAAAAAGGGGACTTGTTTAGTCGACACAGAAAAATGCCCGGGTCCGATATTGGAAATAGTGATTTCCGGAACGACTAGCAAGATAAAGTCTACGGACAGAGAAAGAATAAAACAAAACCTCGTTCACTCGGGAGAATTTCGTGAAGAGCACGCTCTCTTAAACCTTTTGGAGAAACATCGTAACACAGTAGCATTACCAGGTGAACAATTAGGGTGCACAAACCTTATTAATCACAAAATGAACGTGCCTTCAGACACACATCCAATTTTTGTACCGGCCTACAGAGTTCCACATTCGTTACGTACCCTTGCCAACCAATATGTTGATGAAATGCTAAAACTGGGTATTAATGAGCCTTCGGTCTCCCCTTGGAATGCCCCATTGTTTTTCGTGCCCAAGCGAAACGGGGAAATGCGTGCGGTAGTTGATTACCGTAAGCTCAATACCCATACCATACCTGACCGGTTTCCAGTGCCATTGCTATCAGACATTTGACATAATATAGGATCAGAGAATAAGGTCTTTTCCACAATCGATTTGCTTAATGGTTACTACCAGATTTCACTGGACGAGCAGTCCCGTAAATACACTGCCTTCTCCACGAATACAGGGCATTACCAATACAAGCGAATGCCAATGGGTTTGAAAACAGCTCCCGGTACCTTTCAGCGACTGATGAATTACGTGTTGTCTGGAATACTGGGGAAAGGAATTTTTGCCTATCTAGACGACATTACCATAGCTACAAGAACGATTCATGAACACCTTCAGAAATTAGACCAACTCTTACAAAGGCTTGCTGATGCTGGTTTAAAAATTAAGCTGTCTAAATGCAACTTTTGCTTCAAGGAAATAAAATTCTTAGGTCACGAATTAGATGCCCAAGGCATTCACACGTCTGCCGACAAAGTACAGGTGGTAAGGGATTTCCCCGAACCAACGAACATAGACAAAGTAAGACAATTGTTATAGCTAGCAGGATATTATGGGTCCTTTATTAGCCAGTTCTCTCATATAGCACACCACTATTCACTCTACTGAAAAAAGATGCCATATTCCAGTGGAGAGAGGAACAAAAATTAGCATTTAATGACTTAAAAGATAAACTTACAAATGCACCTTGCTTGGCATATCCTAATTTCAAGAAATCTCTTATAATTTGTACGGATGCCTCAAGCAGGGGTATAGGTGCAGTCCTAATGCAAGAGGACACACGTAAAAAGAATCAGCCAATTGTATTCACAAGCAGACAGTTAAAAGGTGCAGAAAAAAAATATTGCACTACAGACTTAGAGGCCCTTGCAGTGGTCTTTGCATTACAAAAGTTTCGAGATTTGGTACATGGTTACGAGATTCACCTATTCACAGACCATAAACCCCTCGTGGGTATGTTCCAAGAAAAACTCCTCTCTGGGAGGAGAGCACGATGGAAATGCACAGTTGACAACTACAATTTACATATCTACTATATACAAGGCAAAATAAACTCAGTTGCCGATGCGTTATCTAGAAACCCAACAGCTATTGCGGCATTAGACCTTAAGGGAGACATCCCAAACCATGACGAAATCGTAAAAGCACAAAGACTTGATCCCATATGGTCTAAAGTCATATATAAACAAGAAAGTGGCGATGACATACAACTACCTAAGCTACATATACCATTCGAACAATTCACTATAGTTAATAATGCCTTATACAGGATTAACCCAGGACAACCGAAACACCGAAGAAATACCCAACGATATGATCCATCAAGTATTAACAACGATACATGATAGTCCGCATGCAGGTCATCCTGGAAAAGATAGGACTGTTAGACAAGCCAGGCTAGCATACTACCGGCCAACATTACGGAAAGATGTACACCGTCATATTGATAGGTGTGAGTCTTGCGCAAAGCGCAAAGGTTACACATTATCGCCTGCACCCATAGGTAATTACCCTGTACCACAACAACCATAGGACGTAGTGGCGATTGACTTACTCAAGTTACCATTATCATATCAGAATAATAAATATTTTTTCGTTGCAACAGGTCATTTCTCACGATATGTAATTTTAGCCCCAGTTAAGGATAAGACGGCAGAAACAGTGGCAAAGGCAATCATAGACAACCTAATTTGTCGTTTTACTACCCCAAGGGTATTATTAAGCGATAATGGAGGTGAATTTAACTCTGAAATCTTACACGAAATATGTAAACAATACAATATAAAAAATGTAAATGTTTTAGCCTATCACCCGGCATCCAATGGGTTGGTAGAGAGACAAAACAAAAAAGTATTAGATGTGCTACGACACATCCTCACTGAAAACTATGCAAGCTGGGATGATTGGATTCCCAGAGTAGAAGCATCGATTAATAGATCTATAAATAGGTCTACGGGAGACACTCCTCATTTCATTATTTATGGGACAGATAAAAAATTACCCTACTAAATACTCGAGGGTGAAAATATGCCTATATATAACAATGACGATTATCCTAAACTCCGTTTGCGAGAATTCCAGGAGATACACAAAAGGGTAAAGGAACAATTATCAAGATCCAAGAAAGAAATGACGGAGTCATTCAATAAACAAGCAAAAGGATCACCTATCAACCTAGGAGACATTGTCTATGGAATCATTCATACTAGAGACAACAAGTTATCACCAAAATTTGAAGGCCCATATAGAGTAATTAAGAAGACAGCGAACAAGGTAGTAATTAGGTCACTGTCGAGTGGCGAAGACAAACAAATTCATGCGGATCATTTAAAAAGGGTACCAAGAGAATTAGCCAGCAATTATACAACCTCGGACGTCGCCGAGAACTCGAACAATATATGTGAAGCCAATCACAAGGGTAACAATACTTACAAAAATAAATTAAGATCTTATAGCAACCAAACAAACATAGGTGCTACAACGACTGCAACTACTACAATACAAGGTTTGCATGATCTAGGTATCGACTTAAACTCCTTCTATAAGTAGAACACCGAGCGAATTATTGTTCTCCATGAACCAACGGTGATGTACAACATCACTATCAACGACCACTGCATGAATAGATTACTAATAGATTTTTTTTTTTCGGTTGGTCATGATGAGGGGACTTATACTATGGATTCTCATCAATGTGACAAGAGGATCAGCTCACTTAGACCCTCAACATATAGTAAGGCAAGGATGTCTTATAGCCCCTACGGCCTCGACAGTAATCGCAAAGGACATCATGAGTACAGAACTAAGTTTGGATGTATTGTATGAGTTACCGACGTTGCTAGAGAACATCGCCAGGCCGCTGAGAACACTCGAGGTAGCAATATCAGGTTATGTTTCAGACGCTCATACCACAGACGAGGTGAATGAAATTGTGAAGTTAGCGAAATGGAAAATGGAGTTTACCAAGACGACGATGCATGTCCTGATCCAAGATCTCCCATCACGTGGAACGGAAGCATTTATGGATTCGAACAACATCACACATGGACGTGAGAAACGTGGTCTGTTCGATCTAGGTGGTGCGATTTTAGGAAACATATTTGGATTGGCCACAGAAGAAGATCTTCAAGAAATAAACAACAAATTTAATAAGATTGCTCAAGTATTAACATATCAAAATAAACTAGTCGAAAATAAGAACTCAGTCATGATGACCATTGTTAAGAATCTCAAAAAGGCAGAAAGTATTATTCATCAGAGTGTGGACAAGATAGATGCCATAGAGGGTAACCTAACACTATTTCAACACTTCTCAGTAATCATGGAACACATTGACATAACACTACTACAGTTAGACAACACTAGAGTTCATTATCAGGCAACGATGAAAATTATAGCAAATGCAGGTAATGGCAAAGTCACAACTAATCTGCTTCCACTCCATGACCTGCGTCAGATCATCAACCAAGGCATACGTAAACATAGTTTGAAGCCTTTATTCCAGGGCAGAAACCTTATGTTTTATTACCCATTTCTGGAAGCAACTCTAACTCCAACATCAATAATTGTTCATGTACCATTCATAACAGATGATATGTTCACAGTCTATCAAATATATCCTTTTCCTTCTAATTATAATGGCAATTTGGTCATCATCACCAACAACGAACTATTCATGGTCTCTACGAGACAAGACACAGTCACGGTCGCCAGTCACTCTACAATTGAACATAAATGTCTTACATCCTTACATGCTATTCATCTTTGTCCTGCGTACATTTTCACCTTTCAGCCTAAAGACACAGTCTCTTGTGAAATGGCTATCATCAAAAATCACGACATCCACCATCAGTGCAACTTCATCTTGTCGCCAGATAAACATGTCCATCACAAGCGCATCGGACACTCACAGTTCTTTTACTTCACTCATAACACATCAGTTTTCATAGCTTGTCCAGATACACCAACATTTCATACCATGGCATCAGGATTCTACATAGCACCTGACCACTGTGCTGTATTTACACCAACCCTGTCCACCCTAGCTACAAACAATCACTATGCCATTCTAGATCACACAAACAAATACTTCCAACCACTACCTGAGATGAATTTGAACATGAGCACAAATATTAAGCTAACTTCACCTGATTTTGATACTATGAAATTAATTAATGATACAATGAAGCCCTGGGAAGAATTAAGTATAAGTATGTTCAACCCCTACTATGTGTATAGCTCAGCTCCTACTGTTTTTGCGATCTTCTCCATTGTTTTTGGTGTATTATCACCTGATTTTGAGACTATGAAATTAATTAATGATACAATGAAGCCCTGGGAAGAGTTGAGTATAAGTATGTTCAACCCCTACTATGTGTATAGTTCAGCTCCTACTGTTTTTGCGATCTTCTCCATTGTTTTTGGTGTATTACTATTGGCTATGCACAGAATGCAAAGAAGAATCGCCATTCTCGAGTCCCTTTTTAAGGGGGGAAGAGTGAACATTCAAGTGAGACCCACTGAGTAGAGAAATATTGTAAATATGTGAATATTACAACTAGAAACTTTTCTTAAAAAAAAAATGAATTAATGTTCTTTTATAACATTGTCACTATAATTCACATTTATGCAATACAAATATAAGAACATAAGAAGAGAGGATAACTGCAGTAGGCCGGTTGGCCCGTGCTAGGCAGCTCCTAGAAGAGTAACTGAACTACTAGGATGAGATAAGGACAGCAAAGAAGAAGGCTCCCCCCCGCCCTCCAAACCCTCCAGCCGAAGCCGGCAGGAAAAAGTCAGAAAGAACACCACGCAGCATAGAAAAACTGGCGTGGACATTTTATAGGAAAGTGTGAAAGGAGAACAGAGACTATCATAGTGTAACCTGAAAAGGAAAAAGTATGAATTAGTACTGGTTATAAGATTTTTTTCTTTTTCTTTTTCTATACCCACCCCTTATTTGTCATATGCTTATCTAGCCTATGCTTGAAACTCACAATGGAAGGGGCAGCAACCACTTTACTAGGAAGCTTATTCCATTCATCTACTACTCTATTACCAAACCAATTTCTACCTATTTCCTTACTGAAACGGATTTTTTCTAGTTTGAAACCATTACTTCTAGTTCTATCCTGTATGCTCACTTTAAGTACCTTGCTAATATCTCCCTTGTTTATACCCTTCATCCACTTAAACACCTCAATTAAGTCTCCCCTTACTCTACGTCTCTCTAGTGAGTGCAGATTTAGTCTTTTCAGTCGGTCTTCGTATGACAGGTTTCGAACATCATGTATCATTTTTGTCATTCTTCTCTGTACACTTTCTAACGAGTATATTAGTAGCTTTAGTTGTACTTTTAGCATTGTTAAAAAACTTGCATATAGGCATATATCTATACAATTATTTTTACTTCCTCAAGTGCATAGAGGACATATTTCAAATTACTCCATGACGTGTATAACACATTTATAATATGTTATTATTGCACATTTTTCTTTTACAAGGCCATATATTACTATTGCAACGCGTCGTGGGTCCGCTGTTGGGCGTGACCGAGCGATGTCGTAACTCTAAATATTAGTAAACTCTAGCATTTATAACTTGTATATTATAGGAGGCTAGAGAGAGTGAGAGAGAGATAAGGAAGTGGAGATATTGCAAGGTGTTACCTGATCAGCCCAGGAAGTAACAGACTTTACACTTTTCTACCGTGGGAAGCTGACACATACATACACACATACATACACACATACAGTATTCTAGAAGGATCTGGGGCACGCACAGTCCACGTGACGAGCCTTTTCCTTAGACCAGAAAAGACAGGACAAGAGGCAGATTGACGAGAGACGGCAGAGGGGCAACACACTGAGCAAGCAGTGAGGAGAAGAGAGCCCCTAGAGTTATCTAGCATACACCAAATTAATTTTGATCTTCCCTTGAAGACAATAAAAACTAAGATCACTCCAAATTATATTTAAATCTTCCCTAAAGTTATTTATCCACAACCGCCTTTGGCCATCACACCATACAGGTGTGATATTCCCTAAAGCAAGGGTAAATGCACAGACCCACGTCACACTCAACGCACTCATATCGGGTGTCTTTTCTCTGAGTGCTGGGTCTCACTCTAGAATTTCCACGCACATGATACCTACGTTGGGGTCTAGGTCTGTTTGGCTGGGGAGGTTTAGGCGTGGGAAAAGGCGAGCTATTATTCTCAGGGGAGTTTGGGCATTAGGGGCTGTGCTTGGGCGTTGTTGTGTACTCTCAACCACATATTGGGCGATAATCTCCCGGGCAAGTTCCCTCACAAACCCTTCAAAGGTTTCCTGCACTCCCGTTGTCATGGCGTGCAGGTGGTGGCAACTGAGTCGAGCAGGTGAAAGAAGAGCTTCTTGTACCACCTCATCGTGGTCCTGGCACACTCTACGCTCGATATCATAGAGTCTGACTGGTCCACCTGCCTCATGTTGATGTTACTGAAATACGTGAGGAGGAGAAGCAGGTTGCAGACGACACCAACACCCCCAGCCCCCGAAGGACCACCGGGGATGCACAGCCTACCCACAGCAGCTCCGGGCAGAAATGGCCCAACTGCGTGACTCCCCGGAGCCCCTCTCGCTCCCAACCGATGATACGCGGAGGTAGCAGTGAGAGGCACCTAGTCTCCGGGAAAAGTTCTGACGGGCTCTCCACCCCGAGCCCGTGCCACACCAGTGTGGCGAATCTTTAAAAAAAAATCCAGTCGGCAGGTGGCTGGTGTTACCCTCCAGCCACTACACTGGTGTATATTTGTCCGGGGGATGGGCTCTGCCCCCCCCCCCCACGCCAGCGTCCTCTGTCGCCATGCAGAGGACGCCCCCTTGTTTACTTACTGCCACCCTCTGATAAAAAAAATCCAGTCGGCAGGTCAGGGGTGGAGTTGCCTAGACAACTCCACACAACGCCGCGGTATAGGCCACTAGCCGTACCGGGTAAGGGGCAGAGTAGGCCATCATCCGCTCCCCAGTTGCTCTCCCGCTGAAGGAACCGCGCACAGGCCATCAGCCGTGTCGAGACGAGGAAGAGTAGGCCATTGTCCACTCCTCTCCTGCAGTCTCCCCCCAGAGTAGTGCCGCAGTATAGGCCACTAGCCGTGCCGGGTCCGAGGCTGGACAGGCCATCGTCCGTCCCTCAGCTATTATCTTACGCAGCACCGCGGCACTGGCCACTAGCCATGTCGGGTCTGAACAGGCCATCGTCCGTCCCTCTGCTGCCATCTCCTGCAGGAACCGCGGCACAGGCCACTAGCCGTGTCGGGCACGGGACAGATCAGGCCATCATCTGCTCCCCTCCTACAGGAGACTCTTTCCCCCTTCATGGAGACGGGGTAGAGCAAGCCTCGACTCGCGTTTTCCCTGGGGTCTGACGGGACAGAGGAAACCACCGTGCGGTGTTACAGGCACGGGTAAGGCAGAGCAGGCCATCATCCACTCCTCACCCTCTGCTCCCAGGATAGCTCCCGAAGGGGAAGTCCCTTACCTAGCTCACTTTGTTTCCTGTGGCTGGGCGGGAAGGACTCCCTCTCCTCCAGGAGGCGAGACCGGGGGAGACCCTTTCTTGGAGCTATGGCAAGGTCCTATCCAGGGCCTTGGCTCCCTCCAGCCCCACCTATGTGGGCAGCAGCCACAGCAGCTGAGGCAGAGGTCCAGTAAGCATAGTCCTCGGTGTCGAGTCCTGCCAGTGACGCCCCCAGTCCGAGGTTGCCGTGAGGTGGCCCTGATGGCGACGCCACCCTCCCGCAGTTGCCACAGTCTCGCTCCTCCAGCAGTCCCAGAGTCCAGTACCCTGGGCCCCCAGCTTCACAGGGGCCTACTCAGGACACCAGGGCATGACCTGCCTGATGGCAGGACCCCGTTCGGCACCTTCCGGAGCTGATGCCAGGCCTGCCTTCTGGCCTTCTTCAGCCCCAGCCCCTAGCCCCGCATCCCTGTGCCGGGCTTCCTGAAGGGCTAACCTCACCTCATTCCTCCAGCGTGAGGTATCGGGAGTCAGCCCACCAGTATATTACAAAGGGCCCGAATAGTGTGCAACTCCTGGACCAGTGTAAATCACTAGGCCATAAATGTGACGCGAGTGTATCTCTTACAGTGTATTGGCTCAGTGTATAAGACTGGACGAGCATAAGTGATCCTAAGTGAAGGTGTATGACATACAGAGCACTGCGCACTCCCTTGTCAATATTAAGTAGTATTCCCTCCCCAGGTGACGAATAAGTGAAGTGCTCTAGTGGAACCTGATTCAACAGACGAGTGCCCTCCCTTGCATTGTATATGTTTCCCTCCCCAGTGTATTGGCACACCTCACGTCTATCTATCTTATGTACGAGTGTCTCCCTAGAGTACAGGAATACTTCAGTTCCCCCTCTCCTACCTGTGTGAGCGTGCGCTCTGATCGTGATATACCTGCACGCTTGATATGTTGTATCTGTATGTGTTTATAATAAGTGTCTCAGTGCCGTCCAGTGCTATACGACTGTTGGTAAATATAAGAATTGTATTTCCCATGTTGGAGATACTAGTGTAACAAAAGTGCCCTGAACACTGTGTTCATATTACCATACTTTTCTATGGCCGGTAGAGAGCAACAGATTGTTCTTTAACCCGCCGAGTCCCACCGACGTACGATGCACGTCGCTACTTTTTTCCGCGGACAAACCCAACGACGTGCATCGACGTACGTCATTCAATTGCAAGGCCCATTGTGTGCACATTTTTCAACATTCACGGGTGATTTTTGGTAGGCATATGTGGGAGACCTTCCTCTACCTGCTGTCAAGCAGGGATACTGCCTGGCCCTACCTACCCCCCTCCCCCCCTCTCCCCCCACACTGGGCAATTTACCTGTTAGCTGTAACCTGGCCAGTAAAGGCATGTTGCCCCACGGTCTCTCCAATGACGAAATTCAAGGTGAAAGTGATTCCTGAGGTGGAGGACAAAGAAACAAAGAAGCTAGAGGTAGAAACAAACAGAAGTGATGATGTGGTAATGCCGTAAAGGAAGGTGCCATATTCTGGGGTTTTGGGTGAGTGAATAATGCTTATAAACGCCTATATTATTGTGTGAAAATCAATATAGACTTGTACTACACATAAATTCGTACCAAATAAATAAAATAAATACGTAATTGAAAGTGGCTTGAATTAGTTAACCCTTCCATAGTTTTTCTTTAGCCAGGTACCCTGAAAAAGAAGGAAAACGTAAGGTTGAGTGACACCTGTATCAACATTTCCACCTTCAAGATCGCGATTTCTCTATGAATTTTCAGTGTTTCTCATCAATAGCGAAGATTTCAGCCCCCCCAAAAAAGTCGAAAATCGGTCGGGACCTGGGGGTAGGCTGGGTAAAAAACCGGTCGGGACTGGATGGGTTAATAAAATCTACTACTTGCCCGTCTCTGGCCAACCCAGAATCTATGTAAAGGTGCATATTGCATTTGTCTTTGGGACTGAGCTTTGAATATGTGTTTCTGAATGGTTACTGGCTTGTTTTTGTGTCCTGTCCTTTCCCTAGAAATACCGACCCGGTCTTGAAAAAGAACCCGCTGTAAGTCTGCGTATTCGAGGGAGCGAGGAGTTGACCATCAGAAACGCGACAGGTAGAACACACCACCTGTTCCTCTGAACTGTCTGCTTGCATCCCTCCACCTCTACGACGGGCACGTAGTACCCGTCTAGCAACAAACTCTCATCCTTTTTCTGTCCGGCTCTCTAATGCAAGAGTTAACCGTTACTCCCAGTCCTTCATTTATGCAACTGGTCAACTCTGGAACTGTCTTCCTCTGTCTGTATTTCCTACTTCCTATGATCTCCAGTCTTTCAAACGCAGTCTCCAGGCATCTCGAATTGAACGGATCTTGAATTTGGCTCTCTTTTGTACTGTTTTTGCTTTTTCTTGGAAGGAATAGTATGCAGGCCTGTGGCCTTTGGTTCCTTCTTCCTTGCATAAAAAAAAAAAAACTCTCATACGCATCTGAGGAAAAAGACGTTGGCCCTCAAATACGTAGCATAACAGTTATAATCAAGGACCCACTCAGGTTTCCAGATGCGGCACCTCCTCTCGCTGCGGTAATCCACGGAGTCTGTGCGGTGCATCAAGGGGAGGTGAACCGTGGACAAGAGGCAGACTTCTCTGTTGTGGTTCCACACTGTTGCTAGGATGTTGTTAGCCTTGAAGAAGACCACCTCATTTTTGTCCAATTTCTGCCCCACCTTGACCATGTGACGCCGGTTCACCTTGACAGTACCACAGACTCCCGTGTCGTGCAGGTGTAGATAACGAGCGAGAAGAGGGCTAGTGTACCAGTTATCCAGGTACAGTACGTGACCACGATGAAGGTACTCTTCTATCATAGTCTTTACCACGGCTCCAGAGAGTCCAATAATCCGATCTTCTATTATGTCTGTCTGTGCACCGGTGTACAGGACTATGTCTTGCACATAACCAGTCCTACAGTCACACATAACAAAGATCTTGAACCCAAAACAGTGTCTTTTGCTGTACGTACTGGAGAAAAGAAATATTGCCTCTCCACAACACGAGAATCTCGTCTATGACATGGTCTCTATTGGGGTAATTTGATGAACGGAATGTTTGTCGTAGGTGATCAAAAACCAGCCTAATTCGCCTAATTCTCCTCATCTTATCCGTGTTATTTGCATTGGCAGGATCATCATCATCGTAAAAGTGGAGGTGGCTGAGAATTTGCTGAAACCGATTACGGCTCATTACCCTGCCAAAGAAAGGTGTCTGCATGACAGGGTCCATAGTCCAGCATGACGGAATTTGTCTTTTCCGTACAATACCCATCAAAAGAACCAGAGCAAAAAATACAAACATCTCTGCCAGGGAGACCGGGTAATCATATATAAGGGAATGCCTGCTCCTTGTGCCCAGTTGTTCACTCTCACGGCGCTGGCTGCTTGCAAATCGGTTTGTTTGCTCCACAAAACCCTCACCGAAGAACAGGTGGAAAAAATTCAGCCTGGTGGAGCCAGGGTGAAAACCTGGAGCTGTGCAGCCAGTGCGCCTCTCCTCAGTGAAGGGGTGAGAGATGGGAGCAAAATCATTCCCATCTTCCCAGTCCCACCTCACACTAGAGTTGCCCCCATCGTCCCCTTCGTCGGGGTAGGGAGGAAATGCTGGTGAGGGAGGTTGGGGAGGAGTGCGCCGGTGTAGCATTATAATCTGTCCACCTACGGTCCGCCCCTACGGCGCATGCGAGGGATTGCCAGATGCCGCCACAAATATGCCCTTTGTACTTGGCTTTCTGTAGGGGTAACATGATCGGAGCCTCTCGCCCACAAACGGCAAATGGTCATTCCGGCTTCTCGTATCATTCGCCTCAATGCTTTTATATCAGGCGTGAGACAGTAGTAAATTTGAATAGAAATTCAGTTTCCCTAATAGGGCAATTGATCGGTGGAATGCACTACCGAATGAAGTAGTGTGTGGCAAAACAATTCATAATTTCAAGGATATGTATGATAATAATGGTTTAATATACGGGGCAGTACGAACTTGACTCATTCCTGTAAAGATACAATTGGGTAAGACCAATTAGATGAGAACAAAGCTAAAGCAATTCTCACGCCTAAGAGATTAGATAATTCGTCCCTATATGATTAATTATAACTATGCTTATCCAACCTAACTCATTCATACCTTAGAAATTCAAGTTTTTACTGCTACCCACCTAACCTAATTTAATTTAAAGGCGGAAACTACCCGAGAAAGCATTGAGGCGAATGATACGAGAAGCCGGAATGACCATTTGCAGTTTGTAAACAAAGGGCGAGAGGCTCCGATCATGTTACCCCTACAGAGAGCCAAGTACAAATGGCATATTTGTGGCGGCATCTGGCAATCCCGTGCATGCGCCGTAGGGGCGGACCCTAGGGGGACAGATTATAACGCTACACCAGGCTTCCCCACTCGCGCTCCTCTTCCCTCGGCCTTTACCCTTCCCCTTTCACTTCCCCTTACGGCCTTGGGGAACATCAGGGGGCTGTGGGAAGGAAGTTATTGATTATTGGGGAGCATAAGACGTGCTGGGGAGGGGCTCCTCCTCGCCTCCCTGCTCCATCACCACACCACGTGATTCACCACGCTCCCTCACCACCCCACGTGACGCGCTCCGCTTCCTCACACCACCACGTGAGCGCGATGACACCCTCACCACTCTCCCTTTCGATACTCCGCCACCACACTTTCGATTTCACTTTCCACTCCCTCCACGCCACTTCCGCTCTCCCCAAACAAAACACTAGGCCCATACCTGAGTGAACGACGTGCTGTCCGCTCGGGGCCGCGATGAGTGATGTGCTCGCGGCCGTACCACGTGGCAGCACGTCCCCGCGGCTCCGTCCTCGTCCTCGTCCTCGCTGTCGGGCTCCACATCACGTAAGGGCTGGAGAGAGGTGGTTGCATGTTGTTTCGGTGCAGGCTGACCCTCCCTAGCGGCCTGATACGTAACGTAGCTCCGCTTCCCCGGGGACGGGACCTCCTCATCACTGCTGCTACTTTCCTCCTCTGGCTGGATACAATCTTTATCCGCCACTGCAAATATTTGCTCCACACATCCTCTTGCACTTCTAAAGCCACCCTGTTCATTACTCACTAGGAGATCTGATATCTCTCGTACTATCTCTATAATAATTCTTCCATGTACCTTTCCTACCACACTCAATACACTTATGCCGCGATAATTCTTGCACTTTTTTTTTTTCCAACTCTGGGCATAGGCTTCACAGCCTGCTATCATGGCCCAGCAGTCCTCCTACATACCATGTCACCACTTCGGCGCTAACACCCACCGTCCATATTGAATACATGCTAGGGCTGTCTCATACAAGACTGGTGTATTGGTATTAGCGGGGGTATTTTTACGACATGTCGGCGGGTCTTCTGGTAGATCAGTAAAGCCTGATTTGCTGAATTTCAAATCCTTAAACTGTTCCCTGCCCCAGCGAGGATTCGAACTGCACTTACTTCGCTCACCTTTTTTTGTACTGGGGTACAATCACAGCCTTTCTCCACTCTGCTGGCACAGTTTCACTCATCCATGCCTTCTTACGTATCTCCAACAAGCACTTCATTCCGCTCTCTCCTTTACACATTACATCTCTGCATACACCTCATCAGCCCCAGCTGCTTTCCCATTTTTAGCTGCTTCACAGCGCTCTTCATCTGTGTGAGTGTCACGTCTACTGGCACTGCATTCCTTCTCTGCACAACCCCAAAACCAATCATGTTTACAGCTGCTCTCTCTCTATTCCCATTCATCAGGCTTTCAAAACATTCTTTCCATCCTGTCCTTACTTCATCCCCGTGGGTTAATAATCTACCACCTACATCCTTAACATCATCACGTTTCTTTCTGCTTTCAGTTCTACATTTCCGCACCTCGCTCCTCCAGAGGCCGAGCGGGATGCCCCTCTCGCTCGCCCTGCACCTCTAGGGGCGGAGCTTTCTCCCTAGCAGAATCCCTGTTAAAGAGTGTTTGGAGTGGCCTCATCATGAGCCCGGGAGTGTGTGCACTACAGCCGGTGCCCCGTCACCAGCCACTGTCAGACTCCCCGAGGACGAGATGCCACAGGCAGCCCCTGACAGCCTCCCCACGCCGAGGACGAGACCGCAGCCCCCAGCCACCGAAGGACGCCCTCAGGACCCACCAGCAAGCCGTCATCCTCCTCCAAGGGCAGGCACAGAGCTGCGTGCCTGCTTGCCCTATTTGGCCCCAGTCCCAAGGGCGACCACACGCACCGAGGCAGAGATAAGCCTCCCTCAACGCCACCTCGCACGATCCATCACACGACCAGAGACCTGTGCTTCTCCCGAGAGCGCACACCTGACGGGACGCCTCCCACACCTGGGCGACACCTGCAACTACCTGGTCTCCTATAGTCCAACTCCTATCCTTATGTATTAATACTGTGTTTGTTTTGTCATTCGAACTGTGTCCTGCACTTGTATCTCTTGTGATAATATACGTGTAAGACTGGTTAGCCTGTGTTTGAGCCCTGTTCCTTTGGTTGCATGCTCTAGACCCGGCCTAGAAAAGAACCTACGTCAGTTGCTCGCACTCAGAGAGCAAGGAGTTGAACTTTGAGTACGCAGCACAACAGTACCCACACACGGTGTACACCTACGACTGCATGTTGACATCATTGGCGGCCAATCAACAGCCGTGAATCAAGCACACCCTTTGCCCCATACTTTTCAGGTGCACAGGTCGATCAAATGGACTTTAGTACTAGAGTGCAGCAAACATCTCGATGTGACCCAGGGACTAGTGTGCTTGTAAAGCACAGTACTTTCAGTGGAGTGTTTCTAATTTATGTCATATTTATTGAAAATAGTGGGGTTTTGTTGCATTTTTGTTTTTCAGATACAACAAAGTTTTGTTGCACTGTTAACAATCAGTTATGGGACCTAAAGGTTGTGTGAAGTCCTAATTACTTATTTTAAATCGTGCTTTGGCAGATATTTCTTGTACTTTATATTTTTCATAGCTCCCATAACAATAAAAGGCTGTTATGGTACCAGTGGTTACGGTACTCTGAACTCTTGTTGGCCCTGGGTTGCTTGCCGTTGTTTGACTGCTAGAACTAAAATATGTTTTCCCCGGTAAACCATAAGTTTAGCGAACTGTAGCCTACCTTCTCTAAACTCTTGTTCAGCCCTAGGTTGCTTGCCGTTGTTTGACTGCTAGAACTAAAATATGTTTTCCCCGGTAAATCATAAGTTTAGCAAACTGTAGCCTACCTGCTCAGCCATGTAATGAGATTATTCTCTTCATGCTACCTTATCACTTCAGTTCAGCTTAGTGTTGTGCTACGCTTCTTATTTTTTCCCTACCAAATTTTTTTTTGAGAAACCCATTGGAGGAAAAACTTCATTCTTCTACAATCAAATCTCCATTATGTCGTAAGCACTTGACTCCATAATGCTTTCTCAACTATTTTTGATTGGTTTAAGAATTCTTCAGTCTTGCTGCATTAAACTCGGTCAGCTTAAGATGGCCACTCGCAGTGAAGGGTAACACCTTCAATCCATTCTCAAATAAAACTATCGAGTTATCAAGAATTAAAACTGATACCATCATAGTAAACAGGCTAGTACTGTATTAATCTTTGTTAACAAGAAGCTCCTTCATTACTACTCCATCACCTTCATTTAGTTCAATGGACACAATTTCTACATACATATAGGATATAAAAAATTAAGAATATGTTTAATTGTTTATTCTGCTGCTTATACTGCACGGTATTAATATAACTTACAATCAGGAGACACAGTGAAAATGCACTACAGTAATGTAAAATGTGGAAGGTGTACAAGTTTGTAGGTTTCAACTAAGCAGTCCTGAGGGAAAAGTGAGTTGAGTGCAGTCACAAAGTGCCATCGCCTGGAGATAGTTGGAGACAGTTGGATACAGCTGGAAGTTTCATCAGAGATTTTTGGAGTGAAGACCTAACCAACTTCATTCATACGGGGAGGGGGAGTGGATGATAACCCAAGTAGCTTTCAAAATCCACACTTGATGCTGGTGTTCCCCACGCCCAGATTCATCTTCGGGTGCAACGATATACGGTACTTAAAAGTACTTGAGAAAAGCATTTTGAAATAATGCAGGGAAGTTACCATCATTATATTAGCGAAACTGGAGAGCTATAACTGTAATGGGGTGGAAAATTAATCCCTGGTCTCTTTACAAAAAGCGAAAACTTTCATTACTTGGAATTTTCAATTTTGCGCAGGAATGCCTTTTTCAGCAAACTGTTTTTAAACTGAAAATAACCCAGTTTTCAGATGTTTTCTATCCACAAATGAATAATTCAATCCAGCTTAAACACACTTGCAAATTAAGGAATTCTAAAGATTATTTTAGCAGCGCTTCTACCATTCACTGCATGTACGTCCATATCAGATATTTTCTTTTGCTCCTATCACAAGTTAAAAAGATAAAGTTGTTTTTCACTGTGAGGCCAGGTGTTGAAGTCTGGTTAAACTCGAATCCCGATTTTATGGGTGAAATGATCTTCATACTCTGAAACCCGCAAACCGTACTGAAGTCCTAGGATTGGACAAGTTGAAATAAGTCAAAACTGAATGTTAGTATCTTGTTCTACTTCGATGCCTCCACCTTCATCCCAATCCAAACCAACCACAATAGTTGACTGCCCCGTTTCATATACTATAAAAATTTTCAAATTGTTTGAGTTCTTTTTTCTTTCACTTCATATTTAGCTATATGACGTTCGTAAGTTCATTTACTCTTTCACGTGTTATGAAGAATAAGGACCCATTTCATTGGCTGGGAGCTGGGTTGGAAGAACCGGTAATCTTCATACTCAGAAACATGCAACCCCTACTGGAGTCCAAGGGTTGGAAGACAAGTTGAAATTGAACGTCGACATCTTGTGCTAATTTTGAAGCCTCCACCTTCGTCCCATTACGATCCAACCACAAGAGTAGACTGCCCCGTTTCAAATACTGATGACCAACTCACTCTCTCTCTCTCTCCCTCTGGACCCTCTCTCTCTCCCTGTCCCTGGGTTCCTTCCCCTCCCAGTTGTTCTTCCACCTAAGCCACATCTCTACGACAGCTTCACTCAGCCTCAACACTCAAGCCAATAAGAAGGGACCTGCAATTTGTGAAGTGAGGTGAAAGTAACTTGGAAAATGAAAATGAAATGTGGTCTGATAGTGAATCAAGGTCTACTTTATCGGACACACAATGAAATACTCCTGCAATGAAAGGGGAGACTAACTTGCTATTGTCAATGAAGTATTAAAATGAGATGTGGTTTGATAATGAATCAAGGTCCAAACATTATTATGAAAAACACTGAAATATACCTGGAACTGAAGTGAGGTGAGAGTAATTTGCTGAAGTCAATGAAATGTATATGTTCCATACTAAACCTAAATTGTGAACAAAGTGAAATAGTTTACTCCTTAATCCAGTGACATATATTTAAGATATTCTTGCAATCTCCCGGTGACTTGATTCAGTTCAGGAAAGACACTGGAAGTATATGTGTTAAAGCCTTAACACCACCACTGCCGGGGATCCTTCCTCACATGAATGAATTCACCTGGTGGAAGAAATAACATTAAATATATGTCACTGGAATAAAGGGATTAATAAGTTGCTTCTCTCATAAATATACTTACCTCCAAAACAGAAATGATACAGATTACCTTACCTTGAACAGAAGTCTTGAAAAATTATTGTCGTCAGGGGAAGACAAGTAGAAAAATCAGCACAAATCAATAATCTTGACTTCACACACACATGAAAGGAATACCTTGCTTGATCTTCATTCACTGACCATTGACCATGTTCATTCTTTTCAGCTGACCGGAGATTATTATGTTCACCTCTCTCCGAGACAAATAAGATGACTATGCTCATCTACACCTCTTTTATGTTGGCCGAATACATCCATGCATATAATTTCAAGTATGACCATGCCCATCCAATTCACTAGCGAAGACGACGATACACGTCCTCTTTTTCTTAGATGACTAAAACCGACCATGCCCCTCCTCTTCCTTCTTCTTCTTCTTCTTCACTGATTGATGAGTACCATGTCAATCCAATTCTGAAAGAGACCATGTCTAGGCTCTTCTTCAATGACTGAAGCTGACCATGCCCGTCCTCCTCTCCCTTCTTTGATAACTGAAAATAATAATCTCTATCTTCTATCGTCTTCTTAGATGACATAAGGTTACAATGCCCATCCTCTTTACTGATGAATAAAAATGACTATGCCTGGATGACTGAAGACAACCATGTCCATCCCCTTCTTTCTCTTCTGATGACTGAAGACGACCATGCCCCTCCTCTTCCACCTTTGTTGAATGGGGGCAAACACGCTCATCCTCTTCTGCCTTCTCTTCCATGACTGAAGACAACCATGTCCATGCCCAACTTCAGTATCTGAAGACAACCATGCCTATCCTCCTCTTTGATAACTGAAGATTACCATGCCCATCCTCTTCTTCGATGACTGAAGATGACCATGCACGTCCTCTTCTTTGATGACTGAAGACATCCATGTATGTCCCCTTTCATTTACGATGGCAGAAGACAACCATGCCTATCCTCTTCTTTAACGACTGAAGATGTCCATGCCCACACTCTTTTTCAATGACTAAGGCATGACCATGCCCATCCTCTTCTTCAATGACTACAGACAACTTTGCCCATCCTCATCTTTGATGAATAATAACAACCACCATGCTCTTCCTCTTCTTTCTTGTTCAACGACTGAGACAATCATGCCCATCTTATTCTTTCTTCTCTGATGACTGAACGTGACCTTTGATGTAAGACAACCATGCCCATCCCCTTCATTCTTCTTTGATGACTGAATATGGCCTTCTTTGATAATGCATGACAACCATGCCTATCCTCTTCCTTCTTTGATGACTGAATATGACCTTCTTTGATGATGCAACACAACATGCCCATCCTCTTCTTTGATGATGCAACACAACCATGCCCATCCTCTTCTTCGATGATGCAACACTTTCTCCCTTGATAACCCAAAACAACCATGCATATCTTCTTTGATGCCTGAAGACGATTCCCATCCTCTTTGATGGTAGAAGATGACCATGCCCATTCTCCTCTTCAATGTGTGAAGACAACCATACCCATTCTCTTTATTTTAGTGACTGAAGACAACCATGCCCATCCTCTACATCGATGACTGGAAATGACCATACCCATCCTTTTCTTCAAAGACACTACCCATCCTCTTCTCAATGACTGAAGAAGACCATGCCCATCCTCTTCTCGATGACTGAAGAAGACCATGCCCATCCTCTGCTCTGATGACTGAAGACCATGCCCTTCCTCTTCTTTGATAACTGGAAAAGACCATGCTCATCCTCTTCTTTGACGACTGGAGAAGACCATGCCCATCCTCTTCTTCAGTGAATGGAGATCATGCCCATCTTCTTCTTTGGTGACTGAAGAAGACTATGCCCAACCTCTCCTTTGGTGACTTGAGAAGACCATGCCCATCCTCTTCAATGGCTGAAGACAACTATACCCATCCTCTTCTTTCATGAATGATGACCACGTCCATCCTCCTCTTCCGTGATGACTGAAGACGACAGCGTCCATTCTCTTCTTTCTCCTTCAGTGGCTGAAGACGCCCACGCCCATCCTCTTCTTTCTTCTTCAGTGGCTGAAGACGACCAAGCCCATCCTCTTCTTTCTTCTTCGGTGACTGTAGATGACCATGTCCATCCTCTTGATTCTTCTTTGGTGACTGAAGATAACCATGCCCATCCTCTTCCTTCTTCTTTGGTGACTGAAGACGACCATGCCCATCCTCTTCAGTGACTGAAGACAACATGCTCATTCTCTTCAGTGACTGAAGATGACATGCCCATCTTCTTCGGTGTCTGAAGATGACCATGGTCATCTTCGGTAACTGAAGACGACCATGGTCATCCTCTTTGGTGACTGAAGACGACCATACCCATACTCTTCGGTGACTGAAGACAACCATGCCCATGCTTTTCAGTGACTGAAGACAACCACGCCCATCCTCTTCGGTGACTGAAGATAACCATGCCCATCCTCTTCAGTGACTGAAGACAACCATGCTTATCCTCTTCGGTGACTGAAGATAACCACGCCCATCCTCTTCGGTGACTGAAGACAACCATGCTCATCCTCTTCGGTGACTGAAGACAACCATGCCAATCCTCTTCGGTGACTGGACAATGATACCTCTTCCTTCCTCTTCAGTGACTGAAGACAGCCATGCCTGTCCTCTTTGGTGACTGAAAACAGCCATGCCCGTCCTCTTCAGTGACTGCAGATGACCATGCCCGCCCTCTTCAGTGACTGAAGACGATCATGCCCATCCTCTTTCCTCTTCGGTGACTGAAGACGACCATGCCTGTCCTCTTTGGTGACTGGAGATGACCATGCCTGTCCTCTTTGGTGACTGAAGATGGCTATGCTCATCCTCTTCGGTGACTGAAGACAACCATGCTCATCTTTTCGGTGACTGAAGACTACCATGCCAATCCTCTTCGGTGACTGAAGACGATCCTGCCGGTCCTCTTCAGTGACTGAAGACGCTCATGCCCGTTTTCTTCAGTGACTGAAGACGACCACGTCCATTCTCTTCTTCAGTGACAGAAGACGACCATGCCCATCCTCTTGTTTCTTCTACGGTGACTGAAGATGACCATGCCCATCCTCTACGGTGACTGAAGACGACCATACCCCTCCTTTTCGGTGACTGAAGACAATCATGCCCATCCTCTTCAATGACTGAAGATGACCATGCCTGTCCTCTTTGGTGACTGAACATGATCACATCCATTCTCTTCTTTCTTCTTCAGTGACTGAAGACGACCAAGCCCATCCCCTTCCTTCTTCTTTGGTGACTGAAGACGACCATGCCCATCCTCTTCTTTCTTTGCCAATGGCTGAAGACGACCATGCCCTTCTTCTTCTTTTTTCTTCAGTGGCTGAATACGACCACGCCCATCCTCTTCTTTCTTCTTCAGTGGCTGAAGATGACCACACGCATCCTCACTTCTTCATCAGTGGCTGACTGATGACGACCACACCCATCCTCTTTTATCTTCTTCAGTGGCTGAAGACGACCACGTGCACCCTCCTGTTTCTTCCTCGGTGACTGGAGATGACCACATCCATCCTCTTCTTCTTCAGTGACTGAAAACGAACATGCCCATCCTCTTCTTTTGTGACTGAAGACGACCATGTCCATCCTCTTCCTTCTTCTTAGGTGACTGAAGATGACCAAGCCCATCCTCTTCAGTGACTGAAGACGCACATGCCCATCCTCTTCAGTGACTGAAGACGACCACATCCATGTTCCTCTTCTTCAGTGGCTGAAGACGACCATGCCCATCCTTTTGTTTCTTCTATGGTGACTGAAGACGACCATGCCCATCCTTTTGTTTCTTCTATGGTGACTGAAGACAACCATGCCCATCCTCTACAGTGACTGAAGACGACCATGCCCATCCTCTACAGTGACTGAAGATGACCATGCCCATCCTCTACAGTGACTGAAGACGACCATGCCCATCCTTTTGTTTCTTCCATGGTGACTGAAGATGACCATGCCCATCCTCTACAGTGACTGAAGACGACCATACCCATCCTTTTCGGTGACTGAAGACAACCATGCCCATCCTCTTCAGTGACTGAAGACGACCATGCCGGTCCTCCCTCGTGACTGAACACAACCACATCCATTCTCTTCTTTGGTGACTGAAGACGACCAAGCCCATCCCCTTCCTACTTCTTCGGTGACTGAAGACGTTCACGCCCATCCTCTTCTTTCTTCGTCGGTGGCTGAAGACGACCATGCCCATCCTCTTTTTTCTTCAGTGGCTGAAGGTGACCACACCAATCCTCTTCTTTCTTCTTCAGTGGCTGAAGACGACCACACCCATCCTCGTTTCTTCTTCGGTGGCTGACTGAAGACGACCACACCCATCCTCTTGTTTCTTCTTCGGTGGCTGACTTTAGATGACCACACCCACCCTCTTGTTTCTTCTTCGGTGGCTGACTTTAGATGACCACACCCACCCTCTTCTTTCTTCTTCAGTGTCTGAAGACGACTACGCCCATCCTCCTGTTACTTCTTCGGTGACTGAAGATGACCACATCCATCCTCTTCTTTCTTCTTCAGTGACTGAAAACGAACATGCCCATCCTCTTCCTTTGTGACTGAAGTCGGCCATGTCCATCCTCTAACTTCTTCTTAGATGACTGAAGACAACCAAGCCCATCCTCTTCGGTGACTGAAGACGACCATGCCCATCCTCTTCAGTGACTGAAGACGACCATGCCCATCCTCTTCAGTGACTGAAGACGACCACACCCATCCTCTTTGGTGACTGAAGACAACCACGCCCATCCTCTTCGGTGACTGACGACAACCACGCCCATCTTCTTTGGTGACTGGACGACCATACCCATCCTCTTCTGTGACTGAAAACAGCCATCCCTGTCCTCTTTGGTGACTGAAGACAGCCATGCCCGTCCTCTTCAGTGACTGAAGATGACCAAGCCTGTCCTCTCAGTGACTGAAAATGACCATGCCCGTCTTCTTTGGTAAGTAAAGATGACCATGCTTGTCCTCTTCGGTGACTGAAGACGACTATGCCCGTCCTCTTCGGTGACTGAAGACAACCATGCCNACGCCCTTGCGCTCCCTCTCCTGTGGCTCAAGACACCCACGCCCATCCCCTTTGGTGACTGAAGACGACCACGCCCATCCTCTTCGGTGGCTGAAGACAACCACGCCCATCTTCTTTGGTGACTGGTCGACCATACCCATCCTCTTCTTTTCTCTTCGGTGACTGAAGACAGCCATGCCTGTCCTCTTTGGTGACTGAAGACAGCCATAACCGTCCTCTTCAGTGACTGAAGATGACCATGCCCATCCTCTTCAGTGACTGAAAACGACCATGCCCATCCCCTTTCCTCTTCGGTGACCAAAGACAACCATGCCCATCCTCTTCGGTGACTGAAGACGACCATGCCTGTCCTCTTTGGTGACTGAAGACAACTATGCCCATCCTCTTCGGTGACTGAAGACGACCATGCCTCTTTGGTAACTGAAGACAACCATGCCCATCCTCTTCGGTGACTGAAGACGACCATGCCCATCCTCTTAAGTGACTGAAGATGACCATGCCCGTCCTCTTCAGTTACTGAAGACGACCATGCCTGTCCTCTTCAGTAACTTAAGAAGACCATGCCCATCCTCATTGGTGACTGAAGACGACTTTGCCCACCCTACTTGGTGAATGAAGATGTCCATGTCCTTCCTCTTCAGTGACCAAAGATGACCATACCCGTCCTTGTCAGTGACTGAAGACGGCCATGCACATCCTAGTTGCTGACTGAAGATGACAATGCCCTTCCTCTACAGCGACCGAAGGCGATCATGCCCATCCTTGTCGGGGACTGAAAATGACCATACCCATCCTTGTTGATGAAAGACGACCATGCCCTTCCTCTTCGGTGATTGAAGACAACCATGCCCTTCCTCTTCGGTGATTGAAGACGACCATGCCCTTCGTCTTCAGTGACTGAAGATGACCATGCCAGTTCCCTTCTTTCCTCTTCAATGACTGAACACGACCATACCCATCCTAGTCGGTGACTGAAGACGACCATGCCTGTTCTCTTCTATCCTCTTCAGTGACTGAAGATGACCATGTCCATCCTCATCAGTGACTGAAGATGACCATGCCCATCCTCATCAGTGACTGAAGATGACCATCCCCATCCTCTTCTTTCCTCTTTGGGGCCTATCCACTTTCCTCTTCACTGACTTAAGACAACCATGACTGTCCTCTTGTTTCCTCTTCAGTGACTGAAGATGACACTGCCCATCCTCTTTGGTGACTGAAGACAACCATGCTCATCCTCTTTGGTGACTGAAGACAACCATGCCCATCCTCGTTGGTGACTGAAGATGGCCATGCCCATCCTTGTCAGTGACTGAAGACGGCCATGCCCATCCTTGTCAGTGACTGAAGACGACCATGCCCATCCTTGTCAGTGACTGAAGACGACCATGCCCATCCTTGTCGGTGATTGATGACGACCATGCCCATCCTTGTCGGTAACTGAAGATGACCATGCCCCTCCTCGTCGGTGACTGAAGATGACCTTGCCCATCCTCTCAATTACTGAACACCATGCCCATCCTTGTTGGTGACTGAAGACGACCATGCCCATCCTCTTCGTTGACTGAAAACAACCATCTCCATCCTATTCGATGACTGAAGACGACCATGCCCGTCCTCTTCTATGACTGAAGATGACCATACCCGTCCTCTTCTATGACTGAAGACGACCATACCCATCCTCTTCAATAACTGAAGACAACCATGCCCATCCTCCTCTTTCTTCTTCGATAACTGAAGACGATCATGCCCATCCACTTCGTTGACTGAAAACAACCATGCCCATCTTCTTTCCTCTTCGATGACTGAAGACGACCATGCCCATCCTCTTCTTTCTTCTTCGATGACTGAAGAAGACCATGTCCAACCTATTTTTATTTATTCTTTGATGATTGATGACACCCATGCCCAACCTTTTGTTTGATGACTGACGACTAGCATGCCCATTCTCATCTTTGATGATTGGAGATGACCATGCCTATCCTCTTCTTTGATGACTAATGACCATGTCCATCCTCTTCTTTATTCCAATAACTGAAGATGCCCATGCCCATCCTCTTCGATGACTAAGGATGACCATACTTATCCTCTCCTTTGATGACTGAAGACCACGCCCATCGTCGTCTTTGATGACTGAAGGAATTTTCCCCCCCTTCCCCAGGGGGATTTGATGACTGAAAGTAACAATGCTAATCCTCTTCTTTAATGACTGAAGACAACCATGCCCATCCTCCTCTTCAACAACTTAAGACAATCATGCCCATTTTCTTCTTCAGTGACTGAAGACAAGCACGCCCATCCTCTTCTTTAATGACTCAAGACAGTGCTCATCCTCCTCTTTCATGATCTTCTATGACTTAAGGCAGGCATGCCCATCTGCTTCTTCTAAGACAAAGATGACTACACCCATCCTCTTCTTTCTTCAACAACTGAAGACAACCATGCCCATCCTCCTCTTTCTTATTCTTCAATGACTGCAGATGACCATGCCCATCCCCTTCTCTCTTTGAGGGCTGAAGACGACCATACCCATCCTCATCTCTCTTTGATGACTAAAGACGACCATGCCTATCCTCTCCTCTCTTTGATGACTGAAGACGACCATGCCCATCCCCTTCTCTCTTTGAGGATTGAAGACAACCATGCCCATCCCTCTCTCTCTTTGATGACTCAAGATGACCATGCCCATCCCCATCTCTCTTTGAAGGCTTAAGATGACCATGCCCATCCCCTTCTTTCTATGATGGCTAAAGACGACAATGCCCATCCTCTACTCTTTTTGGTGACTGAAGACAACCATACCCATCCTCTTTTTTCTATAATGGCTCAAGACGACCATGCCCTTCCTCTGCTCTTTTTGGTGACTGAAGACAACCATGCCCTTCCTCTTCATTGATGACTGAAGATGACCATGCCCATCCTCCTCTTTGGTGCCTGAAGACGACCATGCCCATCCTCCTCTTTCATGCCTTAAGACGACCAAGCCCATTTTGGTGCCTAGAGACGACCATGCCTTTCCTTTTCTTTCTACTATAAATGGACAGATCATCCTCTTTTTTTCCCACAGTAACTAAGTTAGGCCTATTCTCTTTTTCTGACTATATCCAACCATGCTCAAGCTCCTTTGATAACTGATACGAATGTCCATCCTCTTATCTTCTTTGTACTCATCCAACTCTCTTCATTTACCGACTGTAAACAACCAAGTCCAACCTTGTCTTTTACTTTAAATGACCATATTGTATTCATCCACCTTTCTTCTTCAATGACTGAACACAACCATTCCAATCTCTTCTGAAGAAAATTCTTGGGCTCATCTCCCTTCCTTCTCTAGTTGAAAAAAAATCTGTTGACCAAGTTAAACCATGATCTTGGGTTGCTTGTCTAGACGTCCCATTATACATTATGATTACTGTAGACAGCTATACATTCAATTTTCCCCCCAAAACTGGAAATGGCCATACCCATACTCCTCCCTGATAGGTGAAGACAGCTGTTTTTAACTGTACATGACCAAATTCCAATCTGATGACTGAAGACATTACCTTGTGACAACTGTAGACAGTCAGGCCCATCTTCCGGTCTAAGAGTGAAGGAACTAAAGGCATCTCTTTAACAGCTGTAGATGCCCATGCCCATATTCCTCCTTGATTATCTGTTCTGATCAATTATACCGTAATGTTTACCTTCTGGTTCTCATGACTTCAATGCTCATTCTCATTTGGATAGCTCAACCATCCCCATCTTACTGATGACTTTTTTTTTCCTCCGTGTCTCCAGCCAAATATTCTCATCCATGTCTTGCATTCCTTGCCCATCCCTTCCTTCTCCCAATTCCACTTCAATTTTCTTTCTTCTGTTACTGAAAATGACTATGTCCACTTATCTTCACTTGAAATTACCGTGCCTATTCTCTTCATAACTGTACACAACCATACCCAGCCTCATTTGATGGCTAAGGAATGCACGTTGTCTTCCCAAGACAATGCCAATTTGTTATCCTTCTTTCATCACTGAAAATCATTTCACTGGTACTAAAAATTGCACTCTATAATATTTACATCAATACCAGATACTCTCTTCTCTGTGAACTGGAGATGACAATGTGTCTTTATTGACTGATGACCTCTGTGAACTGGAGATGACAATGTGTCTTTATTGACTGATGACAATCATTCTGGGCATTATCTGGTGAATGAATCACACTACATCATCACTTCTACTCAGAGGACTGCATCAATCAAACTGATTTTTCTACCCAAACAGCTGAGACTACATGCTTTCTCTTTTCTTTTAAAAGAAGGCTGTATGTGTCGATGCCATCTTCTTGACTTTGATGATGATGATGAACCCAACAGCTTCTTCCAACGACACCCCAAACTTTTCTCCATGATCACAGATGATTATATCTTCCAATGATGAGGTACTGCTCCCTTTTTTCACTGATGACAGCAGATTGCCATTTCCTTGTTTGTATTCCTGCAAGTGACCATTTCCTCCTCAACTGATAACTGCAGGTGGCAATTTCCTCCATCACTGATAAAAATAAAAGGTCATTTCTCCTCTGATAACATCAATTGACTCGTTCTGCCTTACTGATAACACATGAAATTATATGATCATTTCTTCCTCCAATTAAAAGTGCAGATGACCATTGCTTTCTCCACTAATGATAGATGATCATTCCTTCCTCCACTAGAGCAGATAACCTTTTCCTACTCCACCAATGACTGTTAATAACTATTACTGTATTTTATTTTCCTCTGATGACTGCAGATGATCGTTATTTCATTTTCCACTGATAAGACAAAGTATCATTATGACTGCTATTTCATTTTCATCTGATTTTGTCTTCTTCTGATCACTTCATAGCTAAGACCACTTCCTCCATTACTGATGACAGCACATAACCATTGAGTTTCCTTTCATGACAGCACATTGCCAAATTTTCTTTGATGACTACAGATGAGTTTCAATGATTCCCAATGACCATGCCCCTCCTTTGAAACATATGCTCATGACTATTCTCCTCTGATGACTGCACATTGCCATTTTTCCTTTGATGACTCCAGTAGCTCATTTATCCTTGACTGCTCACAACCAGTGTTCCTTTGATGACTACAGATGAGTTTCCTTCGCTGATGATTCCCAACGACCATGCCCCTCCTTTGCAACATATGCTCATGACTACTCTCCTCTGATGACTGCAAATGACAAAATCCTCCACTGATGATTCCCAGTGACCATGCCCCTCCCCTTTTTTTCAACATAAGTAGTCCCTCAGGGTTTCAGAACTGAAGATTACGCACTCATTGAAATCAAAATTTGAAGATGAATGACACCACATTTCCATTCATTTCATATAACATCAAAACCATGCCTGCTGGTTAACAGTTCATTCTGACTGAAAGTCACCAATTCATGTTTGTCATCGATAATTCAACAAATCCAAATCTTCCTCGGTACTTCAGATGCAGATGTTTAAGGAATGTGCTCCATATACAGTAACTTCAAAAACTGAAAATAACACATACAAGAACAGAAGTGAGATTACAAATAACATTTCTAATGGCATAAACACACAAAATATGAAGCATTTCACATCAAATCACTTAAAATTTAAATGGACAAAATGGCTAAAACAGTCTGTAATTATTTCCTGTTAAACAGAATTTTATAGAAGCCTATCCATAAATATGCACTGTACATAAAATCTACAGCAGTTAGTACCATATCCAAATTAAAAATAGAACTTCAGTGTAGTAACAGAAAATTACAAAATACAACAAAAAAAACATCAGTCACTTTCAATACTGAACTAATTTTGTCCATAATGTAAGGCAAATCTGAAAATGTTACATAGTTTTTATATTTATAAACAACATACAATATTTAAACAATGATATCATACCCTGCACAAAAATGTCAGGGCCAGAAGCATCAAAGTTACAGTAAACTGCTAACTGCTCAGGTCACCTACCTCCACATGTTCTCTCTCCATGAATAAGCACACAGTATTCAATTCTTAAGTCAATACTGTATAATCTTAAAGCAGTTTATGCAAATAATCCTACAAGGCATCTGTAAAGTTGCCTACGAACTTTATTTTGGACAATTCTAGAATAGTGTGCACATACATACATAAAACAGACATTAGTAAGGATACCATATTATGAACTTTATTTTGGAAATTATAAACAAAAAAAATAATGCAACTGTGCCCAAATCAGCTTGTTCTGCCTTCCAAGCATCCACTAAAGCATGTAAAAAATACCATATTATAGATGTATAGTACATGCAGCATTTTACAGTAAGCCAAAATGAACAGGAATATCTTTATTCCAAAAAATCTTAATTGACTGGCAAGAAAAAAAAAAATAGCCCCAGTTCCGTTTTCAGGAATAAATCTTAAAATATTTTATAACTCATACTTTGACTCATAAAGAGAAATTAATCCCATTTTTTTTTTTTTAAGCAACATGTCCATACTCAACTTTGACAAACTTCAGTTCCAGTGCAATCATTTACTGTCTTTGACAATCTTAAGAAAAACTTTTCTTCAATATGTTTTACTGCAGTAGTCACAGTTGTCTGGCATTTTATGATCAGTGATAGTACACACTGTAGTTCCAG